>CM047808.1:34488350-34775823 GCA_026214975.1 Gentiana macrophylla
TTAATTTTAGAGTGTTTGTTTAATTAAAGTTTGCGATTTGTTTCCAATTTTTACGTACAGTTGAAATCGAGAAGAATAGAAGTGAAGTGAATAGGCTCCAAGAGCTATATAGGAGGCAACAACAGGAGCGTGAGATGATGATGATGATGAACAACATGATGATGCAAGATGAATCGTGGTTCGGAAGATTCCAGAATCTTCTTGTGCTTGATGGAACCAACATTAGTGGTGATTTTTATGAATTGGACTTCCTTTATTAGGGATCATGATGATCCATTTCTGAATTCAAATTATCAGCCACCCTCCAACCCTGATAACAAGAACAACTTTCAGCCACCCTCTGATGGTCCATTTTAATTTTTGGTTTCTTAATTTATGCAGAAGAATTCGGTTTTTATTTATTTATAATTTTTTTGAGTTAAGAAGAATTTGTCTTTATAATTTCTCATTACCCTGTACTAATGTCTTTGTTTTGTTCAATGAAGTGGATGTTTTCTTGGACTTAAATTTTCATGATTTTGTGTGTGGGAGCTTTAGCTGATGATGGTTATTTTATTTATTTATTTGTTTTTTAAGTGGAACCGATGGTTACATGAAAACTGTGTGCTTCTTTAACTTTTAATGAAGTTCGTTATGATTCATTAACTCATTAAGTAATTAAGTTTTGGCCTGTAATTTTACATTTTATAGTCGGTGAAATTTAAAATGTGTAATCTTTCTATGGTTTATTTGAGTTACCGTGGCCAAGAGGTCAATGGGTTGAAATCTCACGTGTGTGTATGTTGTGTATGTCTCATGGGTTTGAGTCCGGCCACCATTTGCATATTGTGTATTTATGGTTATTGTCTGAGATAATTTCGTTTCAATGAAGAAAAAATAAAGCTAGTAAAATATATTTCAAAGGAAATATAAATAGTCAATTTTGAATACAATTTTAACCAAGAATGATATGAATAGATGAAACTTTCGACATGTACTACCCATCCCTAAAAATAGTCACTTAGAGTTTTACATACACAATATGCAAATGGTGAGGGATAATTTCGTTTCAATGAGAAAAAATAAAGCCAGTAAAATTTCGAAGGAAATACAAATAGTCAATTTTGAATACAATTTTAACCAAGAATGATAAGAAAATAGATGAAACTTTCGACATGTACTACCCCTCCTAAAAATAGTCACTTAGAGGTTAACATATATGTTAAAGAAGAGGTTGTATGTAATTAATTTTATATGATAATATCTAATACGTGTTTTGAATATAATTAATGCAATGAGCGTGAAGTTTGAAATGTTGTTGAATTAATAACAAATTAGAGGTAGTAACTAGTAAGTAGGAAAAAGCGTTATAGATGTTTTTGGTTTTGTGATTTTTAGAAGAAATTTTTGGTATTTTAAAGTGAATAATATTAAGAGACAAATTAGTCGGCTTAAAACGACTGTTATTTAAGGGCATAAGTAGTATATTTTACTTTTATTGTTTTTATATGACAAATTAACCTAACATGCTCCATTAGATAGTTTTGTCAAAATATTATGTGTAGGAGTAAATAGTCATAAGAATCCATGAATTATTTAGCTATTCTATTATGGTCCGTAAGCTATTTTTAGTATCAAAATAGTCCGTTTACTTTATTAATTTCTCTTCACAAGTCCACTATTTAGCAAATATGGAACATTTATCAAATTTTATGATGATTAGGAGTCTAGGTGCACCAGAAGTCTAGATCACAGATTGATTAGGAGTTGATGGATGTTCCTTTATCCGTGTTCATCGCTTTCTCCATGTTGGTCGTATCTAGGTTACCTTTAACGATGCGAATTCACACACTACTACAAATACGCTCTTTTGGGGCGACAAAATGTAAGTCACTAATAATCATAAGTCGTCCCGTTTTATGTTTAGGGGCGACATGTAAATCCCTAGTGTGTCGTCTCTCAAAGGTTCGTCTCAAAAAATAAGAGATTTTTATTGGGACTGACATGTCGTCACTAAAGATCCATCGATGACGTGGCAAATTTTTTATTCAGCGGCGTGGCTTTGCTTTTTGGGACGACGATATAAATCATAAAGATAAATTAATTTATATTAGTCGAAATTAATTTATATTATTTCACAAAACCAAAATAAATAATTTAAATTTTATTAGGGGCGACAATGTAGTCCTAAAAATATACACTAAATTTAATTTAATTTCAGGAAATGAGCTATTTTTGGGACGACAAATGTAGTCCCTAATGATCGGCTATTTTTTTTTTTTTTATTTTGGCAGCATTTGTTTTTAAAAATCAAAGCATAACATTAACATGAATCAAAAATCATCTAAATGAACCAAAAATCATCCAAATGAACCAAAACTACTAGCTAGGGGATGAATAAACATAATAATAATATGAAAATCGTAAATTCCCGTAACGTAATCACGGTTAGCGAACAAAATATTTAAAACAAAGTTATAAGTTATGTTTGTGATCCATCGTGTGTACCATCGCCCTGATCCTCATTACCATCCTCATCACCATCATCATCATCATCTATGCTAAGCGTTGTATTATTTGTTTTGTTGTAGTAGGCGAAGAAGAAGTCTAGCATAGTCTTTTGTTTCATTTTGGCTTTTTCCAACTTTGCCAACTCCTTCTTCAGTCCATCTACTTCAGCATCACGGTATGCTTCTTTTCCTCTGATTTAGTCCAGTTTGTTGTTGACTAGATAAGTTACCAGTTTCAGAAGAGATCCTGAATTCCATAAGCAAAGATTAGGTCAGATCTATGAAAACAAACATATACTATCCAAGAAACAGAAACAGGAAATGGATGTTGACCCTCACTCCTTGGCAAAGAAGGGTAATGCATATTGAACCATCCTGCTCAAGATACACGAATCACCGTATAAGACATTGACACTTCATTCAAAGAAAATGGCCTGCTACCAACCCCCTGCCCCCTGCCCTCCCCGGGTTGTAGACAGAAATTATACATTCAAGAAACAGAAGCAAACTAAGAATATTCATATGGGAATAAGGCTGCAAACTAGTCAATATGATTCATCCATGTAAGCAATTTAATTTCAGGAACTAACCTCTTTGATGATTGTAAAGTCACGATGTGAAACGCTATTTTCTGAAACCAAGAACATGTTTTGTTAAGGCCAAAAGTAACATAAAAAACAGTTGGAAAGCTGAAAATTAGGACATTGTGAAAGTTTCGTAGGATTTATCAAATCAAGACATGTAAATAACAGAAGATCAAGAAAAATTCACACAGATTTCTTGCCTCATTTGTATTAAGCCAATTCTTGCAGAGTTCACCACTATCAGCTCTGTAACTTTGAGAAAGATTCTTAAATCCCAACATCTCCATTGTTGGAGCTTGCATTCCCATCGAGCTTTCCATCATCGTATTAATAAACAATTCCTCTGTTGTATTTCTATACAAATCCAAAGTACCCTCTTCCCTCCATTTCCATGATATATTATTCCAACTATTTCTTCTTTAACAAAACAAAAATCCAATCTTTTTCTTTAGAAAAAAACCCTTCACATTTTCTTTGTGCTTAAAAACTCAAATAGTTTATATGCATACACAGTATAGTATCATTTCCCTTCAAACATGGGTTTTCACTGAAATGGTTTCAGAACCCGAAACTCGGAAACACTTGACATTTTCTTTGTAGCAAAAACTCAAACACTTTATATGCATAGAATCATTCAAACATGGGTTTTCACTGACATGGTTTCAGAATCTGAAACTCATTAAGTTATAACAATTGAATCATTGCTAAGACTAGAAAATTACACAAAGGTAAGAACAAAAAGATGAATAATTACAATGATTAGTAGTCAAACAGAAAGAAACATGTCAAGAATATTTCTTCTTGCAGTTCAACATGTGATTTTCAAAGAACATTAGTTTCATTAGTATACAAGATTTCATTAAGGCACAAGAAAAAGTTAGTATCTCATTTTTAGGCACAAGGTCATGTCTAGTTTCATACGTGTTAAGTGTTAATAGACAATTTAAATACAAGCTATCAACTATAAGGCAAAGTATTGCATAGATTCTACATGTGCAAGGAAAGCGAGATTTTCTGTAGATCTCGTAACTACGGGGTTTGCAATAGATCCCCTAACTATTGAGATTTGCAGTAGCACCTCTAACTACACTGACCTCAAGCAATTTATTTGTTTGCTAAGCCGAGTAACTACAACACCTTCTTCGGAAAGTAAGTGGAGTGATATATCCAATAACCTGATTCAAAGACATATTCACCTGTAATATATAGGCAGTAGAATAATGATTATCAATCTTTAACATCAACAATGAAATTAACCTTTCACAAAAATGAACGTCTGGTAGAATAATGATTATCAATCTGTTTTTTTTTCAGGACCTATATATCTTTGTATTTAAGAATGAATTTTTCCCAATTTTTCAGGACCTATAAGTTTTCTTTGATTGTCCAATTTTGTCCAAGACACTTAAATTATCTTTTACTAATTAAGCTAAACAACGTCACCGACTCACTAACTCTCAAACCCAATATAATAATTAAAATAAAAAAAATAAAAAAACAGAATAATCGGCATAAAGCTGCACTTGAGCCTAGAAATTCATCTCCAGAATGGGCAGCCCCACCAATAATTTATTCAATACATTTAAATAAAGTATAGAAAAACCATCCGAATACAAAATAAATCCCATAAATGAAAGCAGCAGCCAGGATTAAGAACACAAATTATATAAATAAATAAATAAACCAACAAAACGGAAAAAACAATACCTGAAATGGAAGCAATCGGCAGCCAAGGCTGTTGAGCAAATTGGGACTGTGTGGGAGGCAGCCTGCGGCGTGGAGACTGGAGCACGACGGTGCAGCGGCGGTTGCAGGACGCAGGAGGAAGATGGGAAAAAATTAGGAATTTAGGAATTTAGGTGTATTAGTGTAAGGTAAATATAAATAAAAAAAAAAAAAAAATCGCTTTTGATAAAAATTTCATTTTAGGGACGACATACGTCGTCCCTATTAAACAAATAAAAATTCAAGTTATTTCATGAAATTTTGGGTGGGAAAAAATTAAAAGCAGGGACGACTTTTAGTCACTCAAAGAACTAAGGTAAAATTTGCCACTTTGGAATCCACGTGGCGAGAGGAAATTTAATGGCCAGATAGGCATAGGAGAAGAAATCCAAGAATTCCAAACAATCGAATAGAAAACCGTCATTCATGTGGATAAATCCTCATGAAAAGACAATTTATTGAATTCACAATTACTTTGTTTTGTAAAATTAGGGTAGGATGTAGAAAAAACCCAATATATTCTACCCGCGTGAGGCCGAGAAGCTTCCTTGTTTGCTCGGAAATTCAATGTCCGTTTGGAAATTACCATTGTTGAGTGCCCTCATCTAAACGCCGTTTAAAAAACCTCGTGTGATCATCACGGCACCGAGGTTGTCTGAGCACATGCTTCTTGTCGACTAATCCCAATTTACAACCCGCTTTGACCACTAATTTTACAACAAGCGAAAAAAGAGTTAGCCCGATTTTACATTTATAACCTAGCCATCAAATTTCAAAAGGTTTTGATAAATTTCGCATGACAATCTTCGATGTGAAGAACACTTGTTCGCCGACTCCAACAATTGGTTTCAAGGCCCACCATGGCGAAGAAGAGAACATGAAAAACCACCGTTCAATGGCCAGATAAATATTCCGGTGGAAAATAAAGCAGCAAATCTAAGCGGCCAGCACGAGTGCGAGGATAAGCGCAATCAAACGCAATAAATCGCAATCGCAAGAAAGGATAGGTACTTAGATAAATTCCCTTTATTGATTTTCCTACCATTGATACAGTTATATGAAATTTTTCTTTTCTTTTTTCGTTTTTGAGGGCTAGTTCTAAGAAAATTTTAAATTGGACTTAGACTAAACATTGGGTTGGGCGGTTGGTATGGAAAGGGTAATTTTAGCGACACATTTATCCTGTATTTACCATCAATTACACATCAATTGTCTAAAGTCATTGGGTAAGGTGAGATAGGGTATGGTATGGTTCAAAGGTAGGATATGGTGGAAGAGATGGGGTTAGGTAGCATGTAGTGGGGTTAGGTAGGGTGGGTGGGTAGCCTACCCCACACCCCAACAGATCTTACATTTCTACCCACCTCACCCTACCCACCCCTACCCCCACCCACCACCTCACCCTACCTACCTTACCCACCACCTTTACTGCTTCTATCTCACCCTATCCTACACTATCTTACCCACGACCACCTTACCCACCCTACCCTACCCACTGCCCCACACCAACCCCTTCCCACCACACTTTAACCTTATCTTACCAACCACCCTACCCTACTTACCCTACCCACCCCTATCATACCCACTACCCGGCGCCTACTTACCCAACCTTATCTCATCGCATACCACCCACGCATCCCGCCTACCTTACCCCACCACACTAATCTACGTACTCCATAGTCACCACCCTACCCTACCTTACCCCACCCTACCTACCTATCCTATTTCATCACCTACCCTACCACCCAACCACTCTTACCCCACCACTCACGCGTGTTTTGTCAATTTTCATTTTATTTCATCGCATTCCATTCATTTTTATTTTCATTCCATTGGAACAAAATTCATTTCATTCTATTACGCTCATAATCATACACAAACATTGGAATGGAGAATGAAAAATCATTCAATTCCATTCCATTTCCACCTAACAAATTTACCATTAAAGTTAGATCAGTAATTGTTGATTCTTATTATTATTCTTATACATTTTGAACCGTTGAAAGTCAAGAATCACAAACAAAATTAAGAGCAATGATAGAGACACAACCAATTTGACACAACGGGTGGCACAGCCTGATCTATCACCCTTGATTTTGATGAATCTTTATCGCAATAAATAGAGACTCGCCAAAATCAAGGAGGAGAAAATTAGGTTGTGTCATCCGTTGTGTAAAATTATTGTGTCTCTATCATTGCTCTTAATTTAGTTTGTGATTCTTGACTTTTCAACGGTTCCAAATGTATAAGAATAATAATAAGAATCAACAATTACTGATCTAACTTTAATGGTATATTTGTTAGGTGGAAATGGAATGGAATTGAATGATTTTCATTTTCCATTCCAATGTTTATGTATATATTATGAGGTAATGGAATGAAATGAATTTTAACCCTATTGCGTTAATAATTACATGAGGAGGTGGAGTTGAGCCCATTCACCCAACAAATTTTAACCCTATTGCGTTAGAAGATGGGCCTGATTTTATCTCTCTCATGAATGAAGAAGGAGAAAAATGGAAACCAAAGAAAAATGACATGAAAATGTTTTCCAAGTCTCTAATGAACATTAAGCAATTTAAATGTTTCAATAAGGAAATAATTTCTTTAGCATATTACATTAAAATAAAATATAAAAGCTTATGCTATATTTGTTGTGCTCTTTTGAAATAAGTACATATTTTATTTGACTCAAAATAAATTTGAATTCACCTCAAGTTGAAATTGCTTGTGATCGAGTTTGAATTTTAAAGGTATGAACCAATTAGTGTTTGTGACCAAGTTAGTAAAATTTAAGATACGTCTGGCTCAATAATCTTAATCTTTAGATCGTTTACACTCTAAGTTTAGGTTTTGGGACAAGTTTAATAATAAATTACACTCATTTTGTATCTTATCCTTAAGTCATGTGAAATGCTTTTCTCAATTTAAATAAATATACGGTTTTTGAAATGAAATGAAATAAGTCATGTGACCATCGATTTTAGTTTTGGCTTCCGTTGATGATCATTAATGTATATGAACAATGGCATTATAATGATATGCAAGAGTGCTCACGTAATTAAGTATCATTAGTTTGCATTCATCTTAATGCAAAGTAATGATCTTGAATTATGAGTTCAGATCTTCAGACCATCATGTTGCCATTATTCATAAACATTAATATAAAGTTCAAAAAAAAAAAACCAAAAGCAAGGAACATATGATCTATTTCGTTTCGTTTAGAACTATTAAATCTTCATAATCCGTATTTTTTTTTTTTTTTAGGTGAAAATGAATTTATTGCGCTAAATTACCATGGCTAGCAATAATTACATGAGTTGGCGGCGCATTGCCCCAAAATTTTAGACCAATTAGGTTCAAACCATCTTTTGCCAAAAATGAGTGGCACATTGCCCTCTCTTAACAAAGAAAAACTAGCATTCTGAGAAGATCGGCGATGAGCGACGGCGGTCTTCGATAATGCATCCGATATTCAATAAGTCTTGAAAGTCGCTTGTCAATTTATGGTAAGCGGATAAGAGTCTCTTCGAAGATAGTGTACAAGTATCCTCAAGTCGATGCAAAAGATGGAGTGGTATATGGCTGGGCCTCTCCAATCATAACATCGAACTTGTCTACCCGTTTCATAGCTAGAAAAACTATTCGAATATCTCCATTGTTATTTTTAGCTAGACCGCCTATTGTCATGCCTTCATTATTGGTAGCGACATCAACATTAAATTTAATTTTCCCAACTCGGGTGGTTTCGAGGATTTTGGGTAGCTCAACTTGTTCTCAGGTGGTGCGACCTTCTCGTGAGCCCGTGAGTGCGCATTATTAACCGGCTTGATCCACTTACAAATGGCCATAGCATCAGTCTTTTCATTTTCAAAAACGAAAGCACATCTGGCTTTCCAAATTCCCCAAATAAGGCATATAATCCGTGCAATACCTGCTTCGTCTTCTTTAAGCAAAAGATACCCAAAGAAATCTAAACAAGTATATTTTTCAAATTGAACAAGTATATTTCACGTGACTTAAGGATAAGTATGGTTGAACGACTTACAAAATCCTTTGTCTTTATTTTGAAAATCAAGTTTAATCTATCCTTAAGTCACATGAAATATGCTTTTGTTCAATTTGAAAAATATACAATTTTTTAAGGTTCAATACATCACAACGAACCGAATAATTCATGCACCCATTGATTCTAGTTTTGGCTTCATTTTCTAATCATTAATAATGTATATGAATAATGGCCTTATAATGGTCTGCACGAGTGCTCCTTAATTAAGTATCATTAGTTTGCATTCATATGAATGCATATTAATGATCTTTGATTATATGTTTTGGTCTAGCTTGCAGACCATGATCTTGTCATTATTCATAAACATTAATAAAAGATCACAAAATGAAGCCAAAAATAAAAGCAAGGAACATATGATCTATTGCATTCCGTTTGGAACAATTAAATCTTCATAATCCTTATATTTTTCAAATTGAACAAGTATATATCACGTGACTTAAGGATAGAAATGCGGTTGCATGGCTTACAAAATATATATAAGAAATGACGACTTATTATTATGCTTGGTTTTCTCAAATAAAGTCAAAAGATTTTGTAAGTCATTGCAACCGTACTTATCCTTAAGTCATGTAAAATATACTTTTGTTCAATTAAAAAAATATACGGTTTTTGAATGTTTAATATCTCAAAACGAACTGAAATACTTTATCGTCCCGTGATTTTAGTTATTGGCTATATTTTATGATCATTAATGTATATGAGTAATGACAAGATAATGGTTTGAATGAGTGCACACATAATTAAATCTTATTAGTTTGCATTTATATGAATGCAAACTAATGATACCGAATTATGTGGTTGTGTCTGACGATTATCTTGTCATTATACATAAACATTAATAAAAGTTCACAAAATGAAGCCAAAAACTAAAAGCAAGGAACGTATGATATTTTATTTCGTTCCGTTTAGAACTATTAAATTTTCATAATTCAGTATATTTTTAAATTGAATAAGTATATTTCACGTGGCTTAAGGATAAGTACAGTTGCAACGACTTACAAAATCTTTTGTCTTTGTTTGGAAAAACCAAGCTTAATATATAATAAATCTTCGTAATTCCTTATCTGATCGTTAAGTGAGGTGAAATATACAGTTTTTATGGTTTATTATCTCAAAACGGACTAAAATAGTTCACGCTGCCGTGATTTTAGTTATTGGCTTCATTTATGATCATTAAGGTATATATATTAATGGTCTGAACGAGTACACATGTAATCAGATATCATTAGTTTGCATTCATACAAATGTAAACTAATGATCTCGAAATATGTGAGCAGTCTTGCAGACTAAAATTTGTGTTTGTCATAATTCATGTAATGAAGCACAGTAAAGATCAATGACTGCAGATTCTACTAAAAGCCAATTGGTGTTTAGTAAATGTCTTTCTTATATTTCGTTATAGTTATATATTTAAGAGTGTAGGCAATCTCTCCAACCCCCAACCACTCAAGTGAAGCAATCTCTCCCTACACTTGCACAATATAATTGGGGTGTGGGTAATCTCTTCCTACACTTACACAATATAATTGGGGTTCAAACACGCCCCTTCAAGTGTAGGTAAATATCTCCCAACACTTGCACAATATAATTTAAACCAGGGGTTGATCTCATGACATCGGCTCTCACTACATGAAAGATCAAGACTTACCGTTTCTACTAAAACCATGGTAGCGCTTGATCTTAATATGATATCGAGTCGGAGGTCGTGTGATCGAACTCATAATGTGAGCATTATTTTCACAATTTATATTGTGCAAGAAGTGTTGGAGTGATTGTCCACACTTGCGGGGGTGTGTTGAGCCTCAATTATATTGTGCAAGTGTTGGAAGAGACAATTATATTGTGCAAATGTTGGGATAGATTGCACACACTGCTGAAAAGGTGTTGGGAGAGATTCACACTCTTGATTTATAAGGAAATATAGTGCGTATATTTACTATTTACTAATTTTAGTAGAATAATGTAATTGATCTTCTTAAAGCCCGGAAAATATAAGCAAAGAACGTGTGATTTATTTCATTCCATTTAGAACTATTAATTCTTCATAATCCGTATATTTTTCAAATTGAACACGTATATCTCACGTGACTTAAAAGGTAAATCACGGTTGCTTGGCTTACAAAATCAATTGTTTTGTTTTGAAAAACTTTAAATCATTCTTAAGAATGAAGTTGTCACACACCACCTTACGCCCCACCAACGCCCCTGACCCCTTGTGGCGCTATAAAAACGATAATACGGAATTCATTACACTATAACAAGACATTATCAAATAATCGTATCAATCCTAGTTAGGAGCTCTGGGAGTTGCTTTGGTTTGTTTTGCGGTGGTTGTTATATATGAATAGGTTTGTGTCAATTGAAACTGGTTGTTTTTGTTTTGTTTGGACTTTGCTTAGCTTCTTGCTAAACTCTGAGGGTTTTCTTTTATAAAAAATTTAGTTGTTGTTCAGACAAAAGAAAATGTAATAGTATAAAATAATAGTAACAAGATGAAATAATCACATAGAAAAATGACAAGACAAAACATGTATCAATATACAATGTAAATAATGACATGACAGTATGAAATCCGTAACAATTTTCTCAAAAAAACAGAAATCCTTGACAATATAAAATAAATGTCTCATAGTTTTGATAGGGAAAAAAAAAAAAAAAAAAAAAAAAAGAAGAAGAGAGAAAACGGTTACAGCATGAAACGACAAAATGATTTGGGGGCTCCACTACAAATAGATTTTTTGTTGATGAAATTGTTTTTGTCCGTTAGGGGGAGGGACAAGGAGCGTTGTAATTGTTTTATGTGCTACGGCACAAATTTAAAAAACTAAACGGATTTATATTTTTTTGATAGGTATTATATTTTTTGTATTTTGTTTTAATTTTCTGTATTTTTTTTAAATCTAAGATTTTTTTTTTAATGAAAATAGTGTCGTTGTAACATGAATATAGGAGTTGTCTTTGATGCCTTGAGAAATATTAAATGTTCTTATGGATTTCTAAATGTAAATGACTAGAAGTGTAAATAATCAAAATAGTTTGTGAGCCGTTCGAGTTTGTTTATGCTTGTTACTTCAAAAGCACGTACGATTCGATATGTTTTGAGGTCGAATAGGCACGACTCGAATGTTGCTCGAATATTAAATGAGTTAATCTTATCCATTCTCTCGAATTGTTAACTCGAGAACATGCTCAATTTAAAAATACTTGCTTTTTCTAAATGAAAAAATACTTGCAAAAAATATGAATAAATGGATTAATATTTATGTAAAATTACGTCCGATAACTCTTATTTTAAAGTTAAATTGATTATTTACAGGTTTTTTGGGGTAACAGTTCTTTTTTCATCGTACTAAACGACGGAAATAATAATTACATGAAGAGGTGAGTTCGAGCCCCATTCCCCAACTAATTTTGAACCTTGTATTTTTAGAAGATAGAGAGAAGAAAACAAAAGAACGGTCAATAAAGTGTAACAAGATAATTTTTTGAAATGTAATATATCAAGATTATTTTTTAAAAGGGAAATATTACAAATACTATGTTATAATTGTCATGCTGAATTACAAAACATATGTTTTATTTAACTCAAATCAAGCTCGAATTCGGCTCGAGTTTGAGTTTGATAGTAATGTATAGTACTTGCTCGTGCTCGAGTTTATAAAATTTGAAATATACTCGAATCAATATTTTCATTATTTGACTCGACTCGTATCGTTTACACTCTAAATTACGGCTTTCGTGACAAGTTTAATAAATCATGAGCATTCATCATCTATAATCTCAAAAAACAAAAAAAAAACAAAACAAAAATTCAGCATTCATCATCGTATCCTTAAGACATATGAAAAATACAGTTTTTTAAAAGCTAAATCATATTTATTTGAATCCGTTGTGAGATATTAAAACAACAAAAAAATGAATATTTTCAAATTCAAGATGTATGTTTCATGTGACTTAAGGATAAGTATTGTTGCACTACTAACAAAGTACGTTGTGTTCATATGGAAAAACCTTAATCTCACATACTTATGAATTTAAGTTGTTGAACTACCATATTTAAAAGGTCCAAATTATATTTCACAAGAAAAAAAAAAAACAAAAAACAAAAACCACAACCCACCTCCAAATTATAATAGAATCAAAGGTGCGCTCTATATTAATTTTACAAGATTATCCGGGTAAAAACAATGTAAACAATCCCATCGTGCTATAAATTTTTTAAAGGCTTTATTGTAATAAAAAAAAAAAGTCTGAAAATAGAAAAATATTCAAAAAGCGTTATCCCACCATGTTTCTTCCTCGATTACAAAGGAAAAGAAATTGATTTAAGTGCCAAAAGATCAAAATTCTTGCACCACATTTCTCATTTTTCCGTTTTCTTTACGTGAGCATTTCATTCGATATTTTTAAGCGTTATTTTTCGATATGTTTCGAGCGTTATTTTGGTCTATTTGACTATAAAACACTGTTGCGAGCTAGGGTTCCCTTGGGAACGTTCAAATGTCGGCTTCTCATTCCAATCAACATTTGCACGTGGCTGACCGGGTCATATACACTGCAGTTGATGTATACATAACATTGCACATTTCTCTTGATTAGAAATTTGTAAATGAGTTGAAATTTCTTCGTGAGATTCTGGCGTCTTTCGATTTGCAAAAGAGATCGACTTCGATTTGGTTTTTAGAGCTCGAGTCGAGCCACTCGAATAATTAACCGAGCCGTCTCGAGTTTTAAAATATATTAATCGAGCTTGATTAAATAATTATTTAATTAATTAAATTTATTATAAAATATTATTTTTCATAATTAAAAAATATTATTATTAAGTCGAGCGTCAGGCGTGTCGAGCTCAATCTTGCCATATATCATTAAAAATTAAATGAATTCTAGGAAAATAATCGAGCTTACAGCCGAGTCGAGTTATATCGAGTATTTAGCGAGTCGAGTTCGATCTTGTTTTTAAAGGATCGATTGAGCTCGAGCGAGTTTGGTTCAACTTTTTAGTGAAATTTCGAAGCGCAAAAATATCGACTGACACTCGATTACACCCCTACTCTTGATCATGCACCATTGTTCTTGTACTAACAGCTTCTTGGTTTTCAACTAATGGCCTGGCTGCGGGAGTTTAGTCAGCATGTAACTGACCTCCCAGACCATTATCGATGTAAGGATATCGAGTAGGCACATTCTTAAGAACTAGCCCTCTTTTATAAAACTCAAGTCGGTATTTTAAAACAGGAGAAAGCTGATGACCTAAGTACCTTAAAGCGGCTTGAGGAAGAGAACTTGAAGTCGGCTACCGAGCCGAGTCTGAGAAAAATGGTCCCTCGATCCCCTAACTCAGACTATTGCTCTTGTTCACAATTTTGATCAGGACTTACACGCTGCAGTCCAAAAGACATTGAGGATTGTAAGATCTCTGCTCGGATATTGAACCTTAGGCCTTAGCCATATTGGAGCTCTTGACACATGCAGACCGATCCATGTGGCATGTAGTGGACCCTAATATCTCTGAACTGGCTTTACTTTATGATTCGGGCGTTGTTCAAGACTCTCTAAGAATCGACTAAAAGACCTATTTTGCTCTTCGAAGTCGCCACCCTTAAGGGAAGAGTATTCCATCACTCTGAACTCTAGAGTTGGCAGTTAAATAGCTTTTGTATAAATTTTAGCTTAATTTTTACATTGATCGTTGTAAATTGAAAATTCCGGTGATAGCTTGACACGTTATTGAATAGATTTTCGTTCGATGACTCGTTTTCTTCATTTTCTACATAAGTTGTGCTTTCATTTCTTGTCTTATTTATTATTGCATGTTTATATTCTTTTGTTTTGAGTAGATTAATGAGTAGCTAATCCCTTAATAGTCAAGTTTTGTGAACATCGAAATAGAACCCTAATTTGTTGATGGAAGTATTATGATGTTTTGATTGTTAGATTATTGGCTTGTTAGTGATCTAGAACTTTTGCTTTATGCTTTCGTTGACGTCATTATTTATTTCACATGTCTACTTTACAAATGTAATTTGCGAAAGGTGTGGGAACCGAGGTTTTAGAATCTCCATATAAGCGTAAATGGTGACTTAAACTATGTTCATCGAGTCGGTCTCTGTGAGTATGGCACTCAGCAGTGCAGGGAAACTATGGTGGTCGTGAGCATGAAGCATCTCTTTGAATCGGTGTTCGATTAGGCGAGTCGGCGAGGGTTGATCAACTCTTTGAAGTAAAAGCTGCTTGAAGTTGAGTCTGTTGATTCTTAGCATACTTGGGAACACGTCTGCATGGTTTTCCGTTTGGATAAGGTTACTTACAGGGTATTTCATTCATTTCTTGGGTTGAATGTTTAGTCGTTTAGGGTTTGATTCCCAAGGCTATAAATACCATCTATATTAGTTGTAACTTAATGTAACTTTCTCGTGATAATAAAATATTATCGTTTGTCCGTGGAGTAGTCGGCACATTGCTGGAAACCACGTTAAATCTGTGTTTGTTTACTTGTTATTCTTTTATCTTTACTCACAATCACCATCAATTCTTGATCGATCCGTCATAAAAAGCGGTATCGAGGCGTCCAGGTTAAATCAAGAAATCTGTTTATCTCTGTTTTAAGCAAGGTAGATTGACACCAATGTCATAATTGACGCTAGGATTTGGGATCTACACAAGCTTTCTTGGTGAGAAAGATGTCCGCTTTAAATGTTAAGATTGACAAGTTCATAGGAAGAAACATTTCCAGTCTGTGGCAGATCAAGATGCGTGCTTTGTTGAGCAACAGGGATTATGGGTCCCTATTCTAAATCAACAGAAGAAAGTGCTGCTGAGAGAGCCAGTCTAGAGAAGAAAGCACATTCAACAATTATGTTGTGCTTGTCAGATGATATTATCAAAGAGGTTGCTGATGAGGACACAGAATAGAAGTTGTGGTCCAAACTTGAGGGCATGTATATGACTAAGTCTCTAACCAACAAGTTGTTGTTAAAACAACGTCTGTTCAGTTTAAGGATACATGAGGGCAATCAACTGAGGATCATATAGACCAATTGAACTCAATATTGCTTGACCTAAGTAATATTGATGTGAATATAGAAGATGGGGATCTTTGCATTGATTTTACTTGTATCATTACTGCATCATATGAGAACTTTATGCGATCCTTTATTGTTGGAAAGGACTCGGTATCATTGGAGGATGTAAGGTCATCACTCCATGCTCGAGGAGTTATGCCATAAGGCATCTAGTTAGAGACGAGACAATCGATCACTGGATTGGTGGCGAGTGGAGTCGACAAGAGTCCGGGAAATTTTGGAAAGAAGAAATTCAAGAAGAATTCCAAGGGTCATAAAGCTAAGGATGTATGTAAGCGCTTTGCAAGGAAGCAGGATCTTTGAAAAAGCTGTCCAAAAAGGAAGAAGCGATGAGGTTACTCAACAGAGAATCTGATTGCTTTGGCGAGAACAAGACACCAACTCTGAAGAAGATCCGCCTTAGCGGTTTGAGTCGGTAGGGGCACAGAGATGTGTGGATTACGGACCTTTGGGGCATCTTAGTATGTGTGTCCAATTAGGGAGTGGTTTCAACTTATCACCAGGTGGATGGAGGCCATGTTGCTATAGCTAACAGCAAGGTCTACAAAATAGTTGGGATTGGATCTATTCAGGTGAAGACACGTGATGGTAAATTCTACACACTAAATGAAGCTAGGCGTGTTCCACAATGACCAAGAATTTGATATCACTTAGTCTCTTTGGGATGACAAAGGGTTCGAGGTTCGGGGTGAAGGTGGAGTGGTGAATGTACATAAAGATTGATTGTGATTACGAAGAGTATCGAGGATGGGGACATTGTATATTCTACAAGGGTCTCTTCAGATCGAGTTTTTCTTGTTGTTGCATCATCGAGAGGTTCACGATCACTGATTGACCAAGTTGTGGCATATGAGATTGGGTCATATGGGTGAAAGAGGATGCAAATTATGTCTAAGTCGATCTAATTGCAGGACATAAGGTCAAAGAGTTGGAATTTCTTGAACACTTTGTGTGTTTGGTAAGCTACATAGGAGCAAGTTCCCAAAAGCAATTCAAATCACAAAGGGACACTTGATTATGTCCATTACGATTGTTGGGGGGACCTTCAAGGGTGGAGTCATTGGGTGGTCACGGGTATTTTGTGCCCCTTATAGATGATTATTCAATGATGGTTTGGGTAGTCATGATGAAGCACAAGAGTGAAGCATTCAAGCACTTCAAGCAGTGGAAGGATTTAGTTGAAAATTAGGCAGAGGAGGAAGATCAAGAGACTTAAAAGCGATAATGGACTAGAATTTTGTTGGTGCGAGTTTGATGAATTTACGCAAGAATGAAGGCATTGCTAGCCACCATCTTTATCGAGAGATACTCCACAAGTGAGAATGGTGTTGCATAAAGAATGAATCAAACTCTTTTGGAGAGGGCAAGGTGCATTCTCTATAATTCTGGTCTAGTAAGGAGATTTTGGGTAGAGGCTGTTAACACAGCATGCTACTTAATCAATATGGGGCCTCACACTGGGATCAAGCTCAAAACACCACTTAATGTTTGGTTAGGAAAGTTAGCAGACTACTCTGGACTTAGGGTTTTTAGAAGCAATGTCTACTACCATGTCAGTGAGGGTAAATTGGAACCTAGGGCCAAGAAGGGTGTGTTTATTGGGTATGGATTTGGAGTTAAGGAGTATAGAATCTGGTCATCAGCTGAAAATAGGGTTATACTTAGCAGGAGTGTAGTCTTTGATGAAAACTATATGCTTAACTCATCTGTGAGGGCCACATCTGAATCTGAAATGGGATATGAGATAGAGAAGGTTGACAAACAGGTGGTGCTTCAAGTAGAGTCTCTCTTGAATCAAAAGACTCGGTGAGGGGATAGTCAACACTCGGTGATCTAGAATCTGGATCCAAACGGACACTCTTGAACAAGGGTTAGCAGATACTCAAAGCAGATTGATGTTGGTGGTAGGTATAGCTCTCAAGCAGAGCTAAGAGGACCAATATTAGACCTCAAGAAGATATGGGTTTGAGGAGGATATGGTTGGATATGCACTACATGTAATTTGAAGAAGTGGAAGGTTTTGAACCTAACACTTACAGAAGCTGTGACATGTTACGAGGCATCCCAATGGCTTGTTGCTATGGGATAAGAAATGGAGTCACTTAAGAAGAATGAGACTTGGTATACGGTCAAACAACCACATGATAAAAGGGTGGTCATTTGAAAATGGATCTTTAAGAAAAGGAAGGAATGACATAATGTTGAGGGTTTCAGATATAAGGCATGTTTGGTTGCTAGAGGGTTCATCGAGAAGAGGGTAAAATATGAAGAGATATTTTCTCCAGTGGTCAGACATACTTCCATCAGGGTGTTGTTAGCAATAGTGGTACATCAGAATCTTGAACTTGAGCAATTGGATGTGAAGACAGCCTTTCTACATGGAGATGTAGATAAGGAAATTTATATGACTCAACCAGAGGGTTTCCAAGTTCCTGGCAAGGAAGGGCATGTTTGCAAGTTGAAGAAGTCCTTATATGGACTTAAGCAGGCCCCAAGACAATGGTATGAGAATCTTGACAGTTGTATGGTTCAGGAGGGTTATAACAAGAGTCCATATGATTGCAGTGTTTATCACAACAAGTTGAAGCATGGTTCAATCATCTATCTAGTTTTATATGTGGATGACATGCTAATAGCACTTTGCAAACAAGTCGATATTCAAGATCAAAGAAGAATATGCTCAAGGGTGAATTTGAGATGAAGGATTTGAGAAATGCAAAGAAAATTCTGAGGATGGAGATCCATTTAAGAAGCAGGGTAAGTTGTTCTTGTCTCAACAGGGGTATATTGAAAAGGTATTATCCAAGTTTGACATGTCAGCAGCCAAACCTATAGATACTCCTATGGCACCAAATCTACATCTGTCTGTTGTGTTTGCTCCACAGTCAGTTGAAGAGGAACAATACATGTCAAGGGTTCCATATGCTAGTGTAGTGGGCAGTTTAATGTATGTCATGGTCTGTACTACGCCTGATTTGACTCAGGCAGTCAATGTTGTCAGCAGGTTTATGGCTCAACCTGGAAAGGAACACTGGAAATTAGTGAAATTCAGGAACCTTAGGGGTACATTGATCGGCCTTTTCTAAGTGTCCAATCTCACCGGAAGTGTAAGGTCAATTGTAGCCTAGAATTGGTGAGTCAAAGTCGTATCCCATGGGAATCGATTCGAGTACCAAAGCCGGTCTCATTTCTAGTTTAGGCCAACACAAATTTGAACATGGTGATTTCTCGGATCACCGGTTCTAATAACTAAATATACAAAACAAAATAAAGATCTAAAACTATATAAAAGAGATAGCGAGCTATGATCCAATCTAATACTCACAAACCCTAGCTAAGTCCCGAGGTATTCTTGATTCACCTAAGCGTTCTCGATGTCAAGTAGGGTGTCGTTTCTGGATCGAGAATAGACATTATTTCAATAATCTATCCTCATATGTCGGAGTTCAACGATCATTGACCGGATTTAAGCGGCCTCACACGGTCTACGATTCATGAAACGCCCGACAAATCGATACAAAACCTCACACACGAAACCGAATCCGAACAACTCATTCGGTTTACAGGTGATCCTCGAACCCTAGTTCCCATATCCTCTCATAAAATACATCTATAAAGATGATACATGTGATACAATTATCGAGTGATCAATTCAACAAAGCGTGATAAGAATAAGTTCTAGAACTACGATAACATCGAGAATCAACGATCAAACATCAAGAACACCATAAGAACAGGCTAGGATTCGATTTCGAAGACTATCACATACCTCGACTATCAGGAAATTAGCTACTCATTCTAACAACAAAAACAACAAGAAATCAACAAGAAAGATAACATAAAACAATATTGAAAGCAAAAACAAGAAAGTAAATTGAAATACCAAATATATTATGCCGTAGAAAATCGAATCTCCGAGCGAAATCCCGTCAATAACGCGTCAAGCTATCTTCAAAATCCTCCGGATTACAACAATCTACAACTAAACTAATCTAATCTACCTAAAAACTAAGCTAAACTAATGAAAATGATGAAAAAGTTGCGAGAAAATGAGTTGGGAAGATGATGTAGCAATCTAGATCCAAATGGGGGTATTTATAGCGTTTTGGCAGATCTGGATGCTAGGCGTGTGCCTAGTCTAGGCGCACGCCTAGCATGATGGAAAACACGGACTGAAACCTGGACCAAATTAAGCGTCGGCGTGCGCCTAGAATTTCTTAAGCGCGAGCCTAGGTGACACACCCTCAGATATATCGGCCATAACTTTGTGTGTAGACCTTCAAATTGAGTGATTCAAGTTGCGTTGGAAATATAATTCAATTTTATACAACTTTAATGAAGATGTCCAGCCCAGAAAATGCCTCTAAGGTGGATCAATATGCAGATAAATGGAATGTATGGTTGTAGTACCAACACGTTTTGATCCGGTTGAGCGTTTAAACTTCGGGCACATGTTCCAATCCTCGTATCTCGCCTTCAGACATCTCAAACACCTAAGTCCTGTATAAAATCACAACAAATACCACATGTAATCCCTACAGGACACTAGGGTGACCGAGAGTGTATTAAAACACCAAAAAATAATAAGATTTCGGACTTTTCGTCCTAGGTCTCAAATGATAACCAAGGTGTAAAATACATCAAAATACAAACAAATGTCTCCGGAAACATATAAAGCGAGGTATAAGCGGGTCTAATCACAAAGAAAATGATAGTTAATTTGACTTTCATCATACATCGAGATAGTGGACTTATTTATGGAGGTGGTACTCAATGTTTTGTCACGAGTGGTATTGTGATTACGATTATCTTTCTTGATGTGAATAGCAGGAGATCTATATTTGGGTATGTGTTTAATTTTGGTGGTTCTGTGGTAAGTTGGAAGGCAACTTTACGAGGGTGCAGTGATATTATCTACTCTCTGAAGCAAAATATATGGCACGGATGAAGCAAGTTGGTTAAAGGGGCTAATCAATGAGTGCATCAAGATCAAGCCAGGGTGTATTGGGATAGTCTTAGTGAAATATGTTTGGCTAAGGATCATGTTCATCATGAGAGAACCAATAACATTGATGTTAGGTACCATTTTTAAGGAATGAGAGGAGGGTCAAAGTGGAGAAGATCGAAGACTTGATGTGAATCCATTGATATTTTCACTAAACCAGTTCTAAGGGCAAGGTTGGTTGTATGCGGACTTCTTTGAATATCAAAAGCTGTTGAATCGTATGCAGGAATACTCGGTGATGATGGGGTCTCTTTGAGATATTCAAATCGAAGACAAATAGGATTTACGGCACTTGGTTGTGCATCCAGTCGGTTGCATGAAGTTGAAGTCAAGGTAGAGATTTGTAATTGTGACTTTAACTATGCTACTGAGCATGGTCAGCTGAGTGTGGCACTCAGCAGAGTCTGGGGAAACTGTGGTGGTCAGGAGAGCATGAAGCATCTGCTTGAATCAGTGTTCGGTCAAAGGCGGTCGGTGAGGTTGATCAACTCTTTGAAGTAAAAAGCTCTTTGAAGTTAAGTGTCTTTGATTCTTAGCATACTTGGGGAACACATCTGCATGGTTTTCCGCTTTGGATAAGGTTACTTCTAGGGTATTTCAGTCATTTACTGGGTTGATTGTTTAGTCGGTTAGGGTTTGATTCCAAAGGCTATAAATACCATCTGTATTAGTTGTAAAATAATGTAACTTTCGTGATAATAAAATATCCTCGTTTGTGCTGTGGAGTAGTCGGCACATTCTTTGGAAACCACATTAAATCATGTATTTCTTGTTTTATGTTTGTTTACTTGTTATTCTTTTATCTTTACTCACAATCATCATCACTTCTTGATCGATCCGTCATAACATAAACCGGTGAGTTGTTTAGATTCGGTATTTTTAGTGAGCTTCATCAGCGTATGTTGAGCGTCTCAAAGTTTTTTAAGAATGTAAGGTAAGTTAATCCCTAAATGCATGCTTGGTGATGAATCTAACATAAGTATTTGGGTTATGTTATCAATGCCTAGTTAGTCGAGAATTCATAGTGTGCGACCACCAACATACACCAAGAGCAGGAAGAAGTATACCATATTCACTTTCATACTCGAGCTAGGGTTAGTGAGTAGTTGATTGGATCATAGCTCAACTATAGCTTTGTAACCACTCTTTTAAGTTGTGCATGTTAGTTAATAATACGGTTATCTAACACATCCTTTTCTCAAAGTTTTGTTGATATGAACTAAGAACGATGTTAGCTTTGGTAGTGAACTAAGATCCTCATAAGATATGGCTTTGCCCGCCATTCTATAGTACAACCGACTCGGTACTCTGCGGTCAAAATTGGTATACTATAAAACAACTATCACCCTTCTTCTACAGCGGCAGCGATTATATCCAAAAGTATCGACACGTGTAAAATTGTGTAAATAGTATAATAAAAGCGGGAATGAGAAGAACGATGAAAGTAAAGGTTTGGCGAAAATATTCGAGAGCGTCACCAAAGTGTATATGTGTGTGCACCATGTCTTGGTGGAATAAAAAATACATAATTCTATTGGACTTTGGACAAAAAAATAATTGTTAGTGTTTACTATTCGAATCCAGTTCTCGGCTTTGAGAATCCCGGCTTTCATGGCTTTGGTGGCGTGGGTTTGGATCATGGCCGCTCATTCGATCGGGGAAAGAGAACACACAATTTTGGGTGGTCACGGTTTGACCACGTCGCCAAGCAGGGAAATGTGGGATTCTCAAAGTAGAGGATCCATTTGTTACTATTCACTAAGATAAAGTGAGGTAAGCGGTATATCTTCTTGGTGAAAGCGGTTATGGTACATATACATGTGGCATGAGATTAACCATAATGGACGATTGTAGGGGAAAATGTCTAAGTATAATGGTTTTAATGGAGGCTAAACTACTCTATAATTAACGTAGTAAGCATAAAAGATGCACAAGAATGACGGTGATTGCATGAAGATAGGGAACATGTACTATTCACGCATTAAGAGCCTTGGAGCATGTTGAAGGTGTCTTGAGGGTGGAGATCAGACAACTCTCGTCCATGACCGAGGTTCGAGTAGGCACAAAGAGACCCAATAAGATGCCGAGGTCAAAGGCATTTCGGAGGCCCTATGCATAAAAGATATTAATGGCGTTTATGAAGCCAATATGATGTTAAGGCCATGTTTCAAACCTCATGGTCAATCTATATAATTTGAGAAGCCCATCCGGAACGATCTGTTAATGGTCAACCAAGACTAGACTAGAGCTTTTTCTTTGAGCCTTTGAAGGCAAGCGAGCCTGGTTGCATGAGCACATGCTTAGAGTCGTGTAATCCTCGCTACCCTGGTTGCACGAGCACATGCTCAGTCGATTAATCCCAATTTACAATCTACCTTTAACACTAATTTTACAAATAATTTGCGTAGATCATCATATTGGAGATATAAGCCGAATCTCATGAAATGGGGCTTGAAACATGTGTTGAAACAATCAAATTTAGCACAATTTGGATAAGGTCGGTGTGGTTCACGAAAGATTGTTATACCTAAAAATACTACTCGGGAGTACATGAATTTTGGCTTTGGAATCACTCGATTCGGATATCGGGTGAATGAGAAATTAATGCGTAAAGTTGGTTGAAAATATGTAGGAGATGTGAGTTGAAGGGAGGACCTCAACCCATTCTCCAACATTGATAACTTGAGGTTTGGACAATCAAGTAATAAGAGCTAGTGTGACTCTTATGGATGTTCCCCAAAGGGCAAAGCACTTTTGTGCAGGAGGGAGGACTTAAATAATTCCACACGCGCGCCGCCGTTGCCGGCATGTGCTCGGTTCGGTTAATTTTTTGGACAAAAATTCTTTATGAAATCAACCAAAAATAATTTTGGCATGTGATTGTGTCACCCAACCAATCAGAATTCAAGAATTTGTGTGATTGAGTCATTTGACCAATCGAGAATTCAAAGATCGTCATCCGACCAATCAAATTGAGGATTTTAATCCCAACACGCGTGGGCAATTAGAAGGTCGGCCAAGTGGATCTTTCTTGAGGAAAAGTCGGCCCATTTGTGTCATCCAAACCAATAAGAATTGAGTATTAGCTCATCTTTTCTACGATATAAAGAACCCATGGATGAAGGTGTAAGCATCGAATTTTCTCTTGTGTCTTCCAATACAAAAGAGTCTCTCATATAGATCTAGTTCTTGAGTCGAGAGAGAAGGCGGAGCACTCTGTAAGTTCGCGCGGAGCACGAATTTTTGAAGTGCATCATACCGAGCAATTTGTCTTGAGGAAAGAGTAACTACTCACCTCGGTTTGATCTCTAGTCATTTATTTTATGCATCATACTTTTGTTTCATTGTTTGAGTCGATCTGTACATTAATATTGACATTATCGATATAGGAAACCAGCATCTGATCTGGTCCTACGGACCGGTTTGACCCGATCGGAGGTCACAACATACGTCGATACCACTCCATCTTCACACACTCCGATTCATCTTGTTTACCGGGATGGACTCGAGCGACAAGTTGGAAAGCCTATCGGCCAACCCGATGCAAAGCCAAGCCTTGACAGCCGGGTTACGCTCAGACACCTGCAGCCTCCTAACAATTCAAGGCGAAACCGGACTCATCTCCTCAAGACGGGACTGTTGAGCCCTGAAGGATAAGACCGACGATACATCAACTCCAATCAGCTCCCACCAACGGAGATCGCGTCTTACACTTAATTGTACTTTATTGTGTCTTATCATTAGGGGTGAACATGGTCCGGTTCGGCCGGTTTTTTCCGTTTTCTAAAACCAAACCATTTTATACGGTTTTCAATTTTGAAACCAAACTAGAAGCGGTTTGAGGCGTAAACCATGTGTTCGGTCCGGTTTGGTTCAGTTTGGTTTCGGTTTTTTACGGTTTTTCTTTAACAATTAATATTATTGATACGAAATCACAAATTGCCTCGTAACAACAAATGATAATATATGTAATACATTAGTACTATTATGTTAGTAAATCCAATGAGATGATTTAACAAATGTTTTATATTTAACTAACATCTACCCATGCAAATCTTAAATATCCAAAAACCAATCATGTTTCAACACCATCCAACACAACGAAATCGACACCTACAATTGAATTCCAAAGTTTGAGACGAACAAGATAATGAAAGAGTCATCTCTTACTCATTTCAATTCATCAATGAATCATCGATTTCAAAAAATACTAATAATGAACTAATCGTTACATTATTGAATATCATTTATAAATCTCAAAATCCATTTGACAAAATAATATTTTGAGTATGGTCAAGGAAGAAAGAGGAATGCGTTTGTTCCATAAGTAAGCGAGAGATAAATTAAAGATAGTTAACTTTCACACATTTCAAACGAAAAAAAACATGTGATATAGTTTTGGACTTTATTTAGTTAGAACATATTCGGCATTTTATTTTCTCCAAAACACCAACTCGTATTTTGATTATCTCAACAATGTTATTGTCCAACATAATCTAATTATAAGCAAATAAAAGACAAACTTATATAAAACTAATGTATATAAATGCATTTATTTATATAAGATGTCAAACCTAACAAATGAACAAATCGAAAAATGTCCATGATTAAGTTCATCAACATCATTAGAACAAGTAAGTCATACAAATAAGTATTCACATAATTCAAATATTGGTGCTGAGGAAGTAGAAAGAGAAGAAAGAGTTAGCGGTGGTGAGTTGTGAACTGACATGTACTCGAGAATCTCTTAAATGATCAACAAAATATGAATCTTTAGGATATGAGATTAGTAATTGATCATTAATGCATTACAATTACAAAGTTTAAACAAGTTGAGTTGGACCAAAAAAAAGCACATTGATGTTTTAAAGTATTAATAGATGTAGGTATGTATGTGTGTGTGTGTATATATATATATATGTATGTATGTATGTATGTATGTATGTATACATATAAATTCCGGTTTGGTCCGGTTTTAAACGGTTTTCATTTTTTTAAATTGGAACCAAATTGTTTTTTACGGTTTGGTTTTTTACAATACAAAAACCGACCAAAAAACCACGGTTTATACCTTTCCGGTTTGGTTCGATTTGGTTCGGCCGGTTGGTTTGGTTTCTGGTTTTTTTGTTCACCCCTACTTATCATCATTAGAATAATCATGATTAGTCCATCGCCTATAAATAGGAGTTGTATGTCACGAATAAAAGATCTATCCAATAACAAAAGCAGGCCAAGCCACCGCCAATTTGTCGACTCCGTTGTTATGTTCATACCTCACCGAAACTTCATACATCTCTCGTAAAACCACCACAGTCACCACCACCTCTACCGGAAAAATCACACATAAATAGCCGAGATATCCCCACGGCCCGGCCGTTACCGCCACTACGATTGTTCACGCAACATCGATTACATTTGTTAGATAAAACGAATTTTCTTTCCGAGTTGTTTATTTCTTATTCCGCAATTACCTCCGTTAATTACGGATCTGTTCTGTAAATCACTCCACACGCGATACATTTTTCCAACACATCAAGCTTAGGCGGATATTTTGCAAACCTAACAACCAAATCCAATAGGTTATGATAAATTTTGCATACCAATCTTCGATGTTTTTGAGAGCTTGTTCACCGTCTCCAACAATTGGTTTTAAGACCATCATGGCAAAGAATAGAACATGGAAAAGAACCATTGAATGGCCCGAATAAATATTCCGGTGGAAAAATAAGGCATCAAATCTAAGCAGTCAGCACGAGTGCCAGGACAAGCACAATCAAAATCAAACGTGATAAATCGGGATGCACTCATAAATGATATTTAATTACGTGTGAGGAAGTGCATACCTGGGGCCGAACATGGGTCCGGGCGAGATGGGCGACTACCCAGGGCCCATGATATAAGGGGCCCCAAAATTACACGTTTTAACAATAGTGTAATCTAGTAGCAGTGGTTATATACTTCTATTGATGAAAGTTTGATTCTTTTGTTTGACATTTTTTTTACTAGTTATTGTAATGATATATGTATTAATCATGAAACTCTTGTAAACTAATGATATTAATTAATGAAAAATCTATTTAGCCGACCACGTAAGGTCAATGAACATAATGATATCAATGATGGAGGCATGCATATTTCTAGGGCACCCGAACAAAAAAATACTACAATACAAATTCTATGTAGTCCAGTTTGATCCATAAAATATTCTTAATTGATCCACCCGATTTAATGGATATAGTCCATTAGCCCACCCAAGTTCAAATCGACTCACTGTCTTGAATGATATATTGAACAATATTAAACATAAAAATATTATTGATGATTTTGCATCTATAAAAGCACGGAGAATTTTTTAAAATAGGTCATTCTTTTAGTTTTTCCGGACCCATTAAATGTTAGGAGCGACCATTTGAGAACCATTAGGCCATCTCCAATCATAAACCTTTAAAAGGTTTATGTATGTCCACGTCATTAATTTCTAAACCTTTTTTTCTATAAACTTTTATCCACTATACATAAAGCTTTAAGAAAAAGAAAAAACCAAATAAAGTAACACAAATATCAGCTTTTTTGTTTCATAAACCGGTTCAAGAATTTGGAGCTTTGTTGACTCAGCCTCACACAACGGTAAAAAGCTTTTTATAAAGCTTTAGAACAAATCTTCAACCTTCTATCGGATGTGCTCTTATCTTGTCATTGAGGGATATTAAATCTTGTCATTTACGTTAATAAAGATCATAAAATGAAGCGAAAAATCCTAAAGTGAAGCCAAAACTTGAAAGGAATGGGCGTATGATTTATTTCGATCCGTTGAGGATATAAAACCTTTAAAACTATGTATATTTTCAAATTGAATGAAAGCAGCATTTTTAGAAAACAAGAACTTTATTAATCAACATCCGTCAAAAAAGCGGCCAAAACGTCACCAGGGCGAGGCGCCCCAAGATGTCTAAGTAAGCTGTCAAAGCGTGTACAGCTAGAAGAAGCGCGCGCGACATTCCCCACACGCCGAATAAATAAAAAGAAAGCGATGAAAAACTAGATAAGAGGGTCAAGCGGTCATGCAACAAACAACCCTGAGGCGTAAGATCCTCTGCGGCCGTCGAGAGACCACGAAACACATGCCAAACAATCACTCTCACCTCTAATCGTTGAATTCCCAGTGCCTCGCCTCCTAAGAGCCAAGAAGATAGCCTTAAGCTCCATGTATTCCACGGGTCCCTGGATCAAAATTATCTGCGAAGGTGTGAAGAAGCGCCCATTAGAATCTCGGAAAATAACTCCCACCCCTGCTCTGTCTTAGTAAGCGGCGCATCCACATTCCTTTTAATCACCCCTCCGAAGGCTTCACCCATATATCCGGCAAGTCTTTGGACCGAGCCTGCGCCTATAGGTCTCCAAAGCCGCCCACATACTCACCGATCTTTGGTAGAGATCATGTACATCTTGCAAAAACATAAACGACTGATCATCAAACAACTGCAGAACAACGCGCCTTCCAAATCCCCACATAAGCCATATAAATCTCGCGGTAACCTGAGCACCACGATCCTCGAGCAACCTCGTAAAAGTCTGCAAAAGTGGCGGATCGAGCGCCCCAATACCAATAAAGCGGTGACACCGCCGGACTCTATCTCGCCATCTCGGTCGAAAAGTACATGCGCGGCGTTTCAATGTCTCTTGGAAGCCAAGCAGACACCATCCCATATATTCCTCTGTGCGACCCATGGCCGATAGCTAGACAATCATTAAGCGGCGCCACAAGAAATCTTGAATATGAGGTGAATAGGGGGCGCCAGCGACTCCTCCAATTCTACTCTCCCCACTGAAGTAGTCGGCCCAACCACAGAGGTGGTGATAAGGCCAGGAAGTACCCTGAGCGAACAGTATAAACTCCCTTACGATCATAGTGCGAGATCCGCCGATCCGGGTGCTCTCTAGGGCAATAGTGGTGCCCAAGATAGCATCAGACTCTATGGGCGAAACAATTGTTGAACCCGTTGTACACATCACACCACAGAGTTGGGAATAAACAAGTCGAAACCTTAGCATCATTGAAAGCTCGTGTCTGCAAAGGATTATGGAATGAAGGCGACGACTAGTCCATGCATCATGAAAAACAAACACCGACTCACCATCTCCCACCTCCATCTCATCCCAGCTGAGTAATAGGTCTCGCCCTTCTAAAATACTACGCCGAGAAAGGATGGGCGAGTCCCTAAATCTTGCCGCAAGAATTGTGATATCCTTGAAATATTTCAGCATGCAAAACCCGTGCGTGCGCCGAGCCGGGCTTCTTTGGATCCTACTGAGGTTGCTTTCCCAACAAGGCAGATTGAAACATTCCAAATCACGAAATCCTAGACCCCAGATTCTTTGGTAAGCAACAAGCCTCCCAATTCTTCCAATGAATCCGGCGCTTATTCTCTGTGTCTCCCAAAAGAAACCCGGATCGCTTTGCTCAAGTTCCCGAAGCCGGGTAGTGGGAACCTTGAAACAACTGCATACTAAAAATAGGGATAGCTTGAAGTGCCGACTTCATAAACACCTCATTTCTGGGCGAGCAACTTGTCCTTCCAACCGACCACCTTTTTACGAATTTTATCCTTCAAGAGCGCAAACACTTGGCGTTTATTTCTCCGATCTTATACGGTAGCCGAAGTACTTACGAGCCATCCCCAGGAATCTGCAGCAACTCCGACACCGCCTCATGCTCCTCCACGAGACTCTTTACGAGAAGTATAATTTGGATTTATTAAAGTTGATAGCACTGACCGGAAAAGAGCACCATACAATCAAACAACTCTACCAATGTCTCACGGCCCCGTCCAACAACTCAAAGAACACCATGCAATCATCCGCAAATAGCGGATGATGAAAAAACCTCTGTCTCTGCAAAAAAGCAGATACGAAGCGCACCTCTGTGTACATTGTCGTTAAGCAAAGGCGTAAATCCTCAAGCACAAATAATGAAAAGAAAAAGCGACAATAGATCTCCTTGCCAAATCCAGCGAGTCGGCACAATCCTACGACTTGGCTTCCCATTAATCGAACCCGATAGAAGCAGGCGTCACACATCTCTCGCACCAAATCAATGAAGGACATCGGAAACCCTAGGCGCTCCATAATTCTTCAAAGATCTGCTACTCAACCCGATCGAAGGCCTTGGCCATATCCAACTTCAAAGCTACATGACTATCACATCCCACGAACACCGCCTACAAAGAGTGAAAAGCTTCAAAGGCAACGATCGCATTGTCCGTAATGAAGGCGGACTGAAACAAACATACTATGAGTCTCGAAATCATATCACCAATCACCCCGCTAGGCGATTAATTATCACCCGAGAAATAAGTTTGTAAATCGAATTGCATAGAAGCGATCGGGCGAAACTTCGGTCATGCGGTAGGAGTAGTAACCTTTGGGATCGATGAAATATATGTATCGTTCAACATACTAAGGGGCACCATTATTCAAGACATCTAACACCACCCGTAGAACATCATCCCCTACAATACCCCAAAATTTACGTAGAAATATCACGTGCATGCCATCGAGGCCAGGTGACTTCCTCCTGGCAAATTGTTTAAAGCGACACAATCCTCTTCCCGAGTAAAAGCAAGCTGACTGGTGTCGCTTCCGACCGGCCGCAATCTCGTGACGTAACCCATCAAGATTAATAGTGGTGCCATTCGATGAGTATATTGCATGAATGGATCAATTGCGCTTGAGTATCATGCAACAAGCGCTTGAGTATCATGCAACAAATGGATCGAGTGCGCTTCCGCCGAGTCGCCGCCTTATGGTGAAAATATCGTGTGTTCTATCCGTCATTTACCCGACCACTCACTTCTACCTCTCGCCTCCAATACTCCTCTTCCATAGTGCGCCATTGATCTATTTCTTTCGCATAAGAACACGTTCTGTTGTGCCGAATAACAAGGCGATTCTTGGAGCTTCCTTGAGTCCTCCTCTCTTTCTCTGCAATACGTTTCCCAAGATTCCCGTGTCGTTGGGAACTCCAGCGCCCCATGACTCACTACTGAACTGTGTCACCCTCCCTACAGAGAAGAGGATCCTCGAATAGTACCATCTTTGCCAAGGCGCTCTGAAACATTCCTCAAACTCACGGTCCCTAATCCAAAATGGATCATAGCGTGGCACGGAGTCCACACGACCAAGCCTCTATCAAAATGATTAAGCGGCAGAAATTAAAATAGGAACATGATCTAACTTGGAGGCTGGATAAGTGATACACTTTGCGTCTTTGTGGGAAAAGAGTGCGGCACTCCAAGTTAGCCACACCTCTATCCAACCTAACTCGAGTCGCCAACCGGTCCGCTCGTTTATACCATGTAAAGGGTGCCCAACATATCCCAAATCGGCTAAGTCGCAATCAGTGAGGGCATTTTGAAAAGCATATTTAACGTGACTCAAGCATATATATATATATATATATATATATATATATATATATATATATATATATATATATATATATATATATATTTTGCTGCACTACTGACAGAGTCATTTGTTTTTATAAGAAAAACCTTAATTACACATTGTAAAGAATTAAGGTTTAATTATCATATTTAAAAAGCTCTAAAATTTCCCTAAAAAAAATAAATAAATAATCCAAATTGTAACAAAATCAAATGCGCTCTAAATAAATTTTAGAAAATTGTACCTAGTAAAAACAATGTAAACAATCTCATCGAGCTAAATTTTTTTTTATTATTTACATACTTTTCTAATTCGTTTAGAAATTTAAACTACACTTATTTAGTACTTCCTTTGTCCCATAGTATGCGTTGAAATTCGTTATTCTTTTGTTTATCGAGAGATTTTATGGTCAACGGTTTGTAGAAGGTTATCTGAGTGGCAAACATTAGAGCCTCTCATTTTACTATTTTTCACATAATATACTTTTATCGTGTGTGGGAGGTTAAAAGTTAGTGGTTGTTATATGTATTCCAAACAGTAGAAAGCCTTTCTACAATGGTTGTATTTTAAAATTTCACTTGTTTATCGGTCATTAAGCACCGATTCATACTTGTTCCATGAACATTCTATTTCTTTTACAATTAATACCCATTTTCTATTCAAACGCTAAACTTTATTGAGGCATGAAAGAAGTGATGGAAATAGGGTGTAAATGATCTCAATCGTTCATGAGGTTTATCGAGTTGAATAGACTTCACACTTTACAAACTTGAGTTTGAACTCAAATTTGACATGACTATCGAAGATCACTAACTCATTCATACTCAAGTAAAATTTGAGCTTGTTTAGAGAACTAAAAATTATGTGTTATCAATTATCACTTAAAAGAAAATGTTAGTCTTGATGTATTTCATTTTATTTTATATGCTAAAATAAAAATTATTTCTTGACCAAAACATCTAATTCATAAATAAGAGTAGTAAAACATAATTAAAAACTAAGAGTAATGTTACTTTCATAATTAACAAACGCCCCAACACTTTTTGAGCGTGGAATCTATTAATTAATTTGAGTCTCAATATAATTTTTTTGCGCAAGTCTCAATATTAATGATGTACCTCAAAAAAATATAATTAATGATGTAAAAATTTAAAGTGGTCATTCGTTGTAATAATTTGTTGTGTAGCTAGCATTTCTGAAAAAACTAGTATTAAGTATATCATATAATTTGTACATAATTTTTAGAACTATGTTAAATTCAATTATACTTGTAAGCTAAGAGTCGAGCATGATAATATTTGAGAACGACTCACTTGGTATACGATCCGAGTTAAGTTCAATCCCAAATCATAACGAATCGAACTATCGAACAAAAATCAAACCAAACTTAGATTTGCTCGTGAGTGGCTTGACTCGTTTACACCTAAGTTTTGGGTATTTATAAGGTGGGATAGAGCTTGCAAATCTCACTCTAATCTAGTGAAAAATCAATCTAGTCCTAGTCTAGAAACCTCCTTTTTATTAAGTGCTTCCTAGCTTCTAAAACTTTTTTTAAGCAAAATGCAAGATAAGGGCAAAGGTATTCTTGAGGCAAGACATGATTTCAATAGTCGTACTAATGTACCTAGACTGCATCCACAACCGCACATCATGGTGGAACCTACACCACAAATGATGGCGTTTGTGAATAGTCCTACCATAGTGACTACTAATGATACTCACCATGGTAATTCTAGCAACAATTTTCTCCGTAAGAGATCTAGATCTGTGGGTTCTTCATCATCCAAATCTAATACGGTGAAGAAAACTAAACAAAACACTCAAATCCTCACCTTCAAGGAAGCTGTTGAAATTGAATTAAAACATGCTCTTGAGTCAAATCCAAATGTAGACATCAAGAAGCTAAGAAGGTGAATGAGTGATTCAATTTATTAAACATACCATAACACAATTGCTAGTCAAGTTTTTTTTCCTCTTCATTTCAAGTAGTTTTCTATATTTTCGGCGTTTTTTCAAAAGTAAATTTTCTCCATTTTTCAGCAGTTTTTTAATTTATTTATTTCATATGTCCCATTTCTATGTACGGGTTTCCGAATATACAAATTCTAAAAATTTGCAAACTCACTTTATAAGTGCATCTATACGTAATCGATTTACATCTTTGTCGGATACAGGAATTGCTATCATTAACTAGCATCATAAATGAAAATTTGTATCAAATAGATGACTAAAATATTAGAATGTAACAATCTAAAAAATATATATATTTGAATGTCACAAATCACTAACATTTACTATTTTTTTTTTAGAACCATATCAAACAGGCTTTCTGCTCAAAGATCGCGACTGCAAAAGAAAACGATTATAAACGAATTGGAAACCGAGATATCAAAGTTACAGGTACTAAGCCGAATAATTGAACTCATTTATAAATCTCTTATGATCATTTCATTATACATATATATGATTTGATTTGTATTAAAATTTGCAGCAAACTATAGCCCTCTTGTCTTCAAGCGTTGGTGAGTACGAGGAAAATAACCAATTGGTGCTTGATGAAAACAACCTATTGGAGGAAAAGCTGAACACGTGCACCGTGCGGTCTAGACTCGCCGAGGGTACCGACGAATTCTGATTACAACACAATTTTACAACATTTATTATTTATGATAAAACCTATAAAAAAATATGTTATAGTCATTTATTGTAACAGTCTGTAATCGCGACTTAATTTTTTTTTTTTCTTCTCATTATTTTCATATATATGTTAGTGATATGTTTTCCATTTGTAACAGTTGAATTAGAGAAGAATATGATTGAATTTAAGAGGCTTCAAGAGGTGGCAAAGGCACAGAGAGAGCAACAAGAGATGATGAATAGAATGAAAGAGCAATCTTTTAATTTGGGAAGATTCCAAAATGCTCTACTCTTTGATGATTTTGATGAATTGGAATTGGATTTAGAGTTTACTTTTGATGATTTGGACTTGGATTTAGACTTTCCTATGGTTGGGGATGACAACAACAACTTTAATGACAATAATAACCCTCAACCCCCAAACAACTCCAGTGATGACATGAACAATAACTTTCAACAACCCCCCAATAACCATTTTCCATTTTAGATTTTTTTTTAAAAATTTCCTCCCCCCTAAGATCCAGTTATGTTGAAGAATTTGTCCTTATTTTCTGAGAATGAAGAAGAATTTGTCATCTTTTTTTTTTTTTTTCTCATTATCATTAATGAAATGGGGGTTTTCTTGGTCTTAATTTTCATGATTAGAATTTGTGTTGTGTGTGTGTGTTTATCATTTTTTACAAGGACATGAAAAATGTGTGCTTCTTTAAGTTTTAATGCGATTGGTTATGCTCATGCATGCCGATTAAGAATATACCGATTTGTAATTTACCCAGTCGATGAAATTTCAAAGCTAATATAGAAGGTTCAATTCTATACGCAAATTTAAGCAAGAATAACATGAATAAATCAAACATTTACGGAAAATCACAATCTTCGTATACTACTACCAGTAAATCCGTTTAAACTTTTGAATCTACAGTCATAACATAAATTCATTTAAATTTATACTTAATTTATTATACATTCACATATTTCTATTCTACAACATCAATGAGGGTCAAAGGGTATTCGAATTTTTCTATTAAAATTAATGATAATTAATCACTTTATTAATCCGTATGAACGGATCTAAGCGGATTTATATTTTGGGGACGGATGTAGTATTTTTATATCACTAATTGGATTTTCAAAGTTTCTTAAGATATTTCATTATATTGAGATTGAATATGATCTAATGGTCTCTTCAAAAATGTATGTAATGATTGTAGGAATGTTATATTAAATGGTATACATGAGAGACATTAATTTTTAATTTCTTCACCGACTCCAATGAAATAATAAATTCCATTTTACATTCCCTTATAAAAAAATTTATAATAAAAAAAATAAAAAAAATAAAAAAAAAAGAAGAGGAGGAGAAGCCACACACACTTCATCGTATTTCAAGAAAAGTGAATTACTCCCTCCGTTTATATTTATATATCGCAGTTGTCAAATTTAAAATTTTCTTTTTATATGTCGTAGTTACATTTTCAATACATATTTTAATACTATTTTCGTATTTCAATATTACTTTTCAACTTTTTATGCTCATTCAACCAATCAATTTTTCATATTCAATGCACCACTACACTTTTCAAGATTTTTTTTAGAACTTTGTAATGAAAGTCAACACAATAAATCATTTTCTTAATCTGTATGTTTTTCTCAAACGCGACATATAATTAGGAACGGAGGGAGTAGTCTTCAAAGTCATACAAATTTTAAACTAGTCACTTAACACATTGAATAGGAAATTTTTAAAGGGGATTATTTTTAAAATAGTGGGCTTTTTGGGTTCTATTGGTTGATGAGCATTACGACATATTGCTCAATGACCACTTCAAATTTTCCTCAAACTATGAAAATTTGTTTGAAATAATGAAAGGGTAGAAGATAACTAAAATACCTGCCCATTGCCCTTTTTAGGGCTTCATATCCAAAGGTTTTAGAGACGTTGTAATAATAGGTTTATCTGTCAAATATTCCCTATTACAATTGGATATGTAAATATTGCCATGACGTTGTAATAGCTAGATGGTTTGTCGTGATGTTATAATATGTAGATTATTCATTAAGACGTCATCAAAAGTGTATTATTTGTCGCGACGTTCAAATAACTAGATTACATACCATATTTGCCCTCAAGGTTATAGTGTATTACTGGCTACCAATCTCTGAGTGGTGCCAAAAAGTGAAACTTGTGATTGTTTCGGTTATCATTTTAAGAAATGGACTTCTCTCGCCTCATAACCTAAGTTTTGTGATGAGGCTTCTCCTCTTATAAGGGCTTGGGCCTAGATTTTCTACACGGTAGCAGAGACACCCACGTTCAAGTGTTGAGCATCTTTGTTAGTCTTATAGTGCTCTTTATAGGCCACACTTGAGGGGGCGTGATAAAGTTATCACACATTGAGCACTTGCTATACACTTGAGGGGGGCGTGTTAAAGTTATCCCAAATTGGGCACTTGCTATACACTTGAGGGGGCGTGCTAAAGTTGTCTCACATTAGCCACTTGCTATTGTATCACCCATCATATTAAGAGATGGATTCCCTCACCTCACAACCTAGCTTTTGGGGATGAGGTACCTCCTCTTAAATGGGTTTGGGCCTAGATTTTCTACAAAAATGTCGGGATTAATGAAAGTGCCACTGCGCTAATTGTACCGCTCAATCAAACGTCATCCCGAAAAATGCATGAGTCCATAATCACATAAAGGTTAAGATTAAATCCATAAATGGTTATTTGTTGATTCAAATAGAATCTATCGTTATCAAATTAGTACGAAATCATCATATCGAATTGGTCCAGTCCAATGTGACTTCTTTCACATATAAGTGCAGGGACTGAGGTTATCAAACTTGCACTTTTTAGATCATGTTATGTGGAAGATTTTTTTTTTCTAAACAATTTTATGTGGAAGAATCTCTATTTTTTTTTTTTTTTAAACGCAGAATTGTCTTTAAGGTATTTTGACACTTTTGATCGATCGTGTTTTAGCTTTGTTTCAAGTATAACATTTATGTTTTTAAATGACACTTTTGCTCCTTATGTTTGTATTTTGTTTCAATTTTAGGACATCTTATGTTTCTGAATGACACTTTTGCTCCATTATGTTTGTATTTTGTATTAATTTAAAGACATCATATGTTTTCGAATGACACTTTTGGTCCTTTACGTTTGTAGTTTGTTTCAATTTTAGGATGATTACCTAATTAGCCGTCAAGTTAACGTCGGCTAAGCGTTTGATGATGCAACTGGCGACCACGTATGATTTCATATCTTATCTAAACGATTAAACATCGACATTCCCCTCATTCTTCTTTCAAATCCCTAATTTCTTTCCCTCAAATTGACAATGTAGAAAAGAAAATCTAGCCCAAACTCATATAAGAGAGAGGACCTCATCCCCAAAACCTAGGTTGTGAGATGAGGGAAGTTCATCTCTTAATATGGTGGGTGATACAATAGTAAGTGCCCAATGTGGGACAACTTTAACACGCTCCCTCAAGTGTGGGTCAGACACACAAGGCCAACAAAGAGGCCCAACACTTGAACAATAAAGGGGTGGCTCTAATACCATGTAGAAAATCTAGCTCAAACCCATATAAGAGGAGGGACATCATCCTCAAAACCTAGGTTGTGAGGTGAGGGAAGTCAATCTCTTAATATAGTGGGTGATACAATAGTAAGTGCCCAAAATAGGACAACTTTAACAGACACAGTTGCACAACAAAAAAATCTTTACAGTTATTTAATTTTTGTTAATGCCGATGTTTAACCGTTTATATAGGATATGAAACCATACGTGGCTGCCATGTTGGATCAAACGTTTAGTTGACGTTAACTTAGATTGTTAATTACGTAATTATCGTAAAATTGAAATAAAATACAAACTTAGAGACCAAATGTGTCATTCAAAAATATAAAAATTACTTTTCAAACAAAATTAAAACATGATAGACCAAAAATGTCAAAATCATTTGTCTTTAATTTCTCACAACCTTTGTAGCGTCTCTCTTTTGTCTTAATGAAATAAAGGATTTGTTGGAGTCAAATTTCATGATTATTTTTGTTATGTTTTTTTTTTTTTTGGTGTGTGTGTGGGGTGGCAGGGGCGGACCAGGCGCTTATAAAAGCAAAGTGTATGGACTCCATTCGAATTTCCTAGGCGAAATTCTTAATATCCCTTCTAATAATATTAAGTTCGTGTGATGTATATTATTTTTGCATAATATTTAGTGTAATTATCCATTTAGTTCAATTGATTAGAAGCTTTGTTATTCATCCTTAAGTTATAGGTTCGAATCTTGGTTATTAAGTTTTTTTTCCACCTTTTTTTTTCTTAAATTGATTTCTCTTGGAAAAATTTCTTCATGCTGGGGGGTGAGGGGGTGGGGTGGGGTTGTGAGAAAGGCAGTCGACACGTCTATTTATTTTTGTAGTAATTTGTTTATATCATAAATCATCTTCACTCCTCTAAAAAAATTATGTGCAATGTTTTCAAAATCACTGCATGGGATCGACCATACGTAGCTATGCAGGCCTTTAGGGAAGCTCTTTTAGACTGTGAATTGTTAGATTTGGGATACAAAGGCAACACTTTCACTTGGAGAAATAGAAGAGATGACCCAACGGTGCAAGAGAGGCTTGACAGAGCTGTTGCTACTGTGGAATGGAAGCTTCTTTTTCCGAGCCATACCGTGCATCATGTCTCGGCATATCACTCCGACCACCTGCCGATACTAATATCTAGCGATAAAAAGATCAGGACCAAGAAAAAATGGAGACGTCTTCCAAGGTACGATCCAATGTGGTTGCTCGACGAAGAATTTGAATCTGTTTTTACTAGTTCTTGGAACCCCCACACTATCCCTAGTCCAACAGATGTTAGTAGCAGGGTGGTCCATACCCGTGAAGAATTGAGGGAATGGCATAAACATAAATATGGATCTATCCCCAGGAAGCTAAATGAATTACAAAAAAAAGTTGGAGGAAGTGCAAACAGGGGATAATTATTGGGATAGGTGTATCGTGTGTGGAGTGATTTACGGAACAGATCCGTAATTACCGGGAATTAATTACGGATTATTGATTAGAAAATAAATAACTCGAAAATAAGATTATTCTATTATGTAGATCTAATCAAATAAGCAACTACATCATAGATCTAATAACACAATTACATGATCGATATAATGAAAAAAGGCTTTTACCACGTAGATCTAAAAATTAAGCAATCACGAAGCAGATCGACGAAGGTAAAAGAAAATAAAGTGCGATGAAAAATAAATGACAAACCGAGTAGTATGTAAACTCTTTCCTAAGACAATTTGCGCGGTATGGTGCGCGGTAGTAGAAAGAATCGCCTCCCAAGATACAACGGTTTTACGTCACCGGATTTAGAGGCACTTCAAAAATCCGAGCCCGGCGAACTTACAACGTGCTTCGACTTCTCTTCGACTCAAAAACCTAACTATATGCTCGACCCTTTTAGTAGTGGAAGACACAAGAAAAAACCGAATGATTCAACCTTCATCGTTCGGGTTATATATAGTGGAAAGGAGGAGCCGTCGCTTGAATGTGATTGGCCAGAACACATCACCAGTCTTTTCCCCTTGGAAAGAAATAGGGCCGAAAATATTAATTAAAATTGGCCAACTATTTCCACAATTCTGATTGGTCGGATGACGTGTCTTCTGAATTCGATTGGTCCAATGATTTAACCACTCGACTTTTCCTCAAGAAAAGTTATGTGGCGAAAATAATCTCGCAATTTTGAAATTAATTTAATTAAATTAATTCGAACCGACTTAATTAATCGTAATTCGTTTCCATATTATTCGGAACCTTCCAACCGTCTCACGATTAACTAATTAATTTACGGTTAATTTCAAAGGAAATTTTGTCCAAAAATTAATAGTAACACCCGACCCGAGGCCTAGTACGAACCGGCCGGACGACGGCGGCGCAAGTGCGCGTGTGGAAATATCTAAGTCCTCCTCCTGCATTGAAAAAGTGCATTGCCCCTTGGGGCACATTTATAAGAGCACACACTAGCCGCTTATATATGGAGCTCAAGTCTCCCATCTTTCCAATGTGGGATATTGAGTTAAGGTACTCCTTCAACTCTTATCTCCAACACATTTTCAACCAACTTTAGGCATTAATTTCTCATTCACCCGATATCCGAATCGAGTGATTCAAAAGCCCATCATCAACTACTCCGTATGGAGTATTTAATGATATCATTAACTCTAGATGATATACATCGGAGCCTATCCGTAAATCGCGCTAAAGTTGACTATTCAACCCGTCAAAAAAGGATTTTTCTCCAACAATAATTACAATGCCAGCCAAGAGAAAAAGCTCATGTCTGAAATCGAACAGCTTGTTATTATGGAAGAAGAGCATTGGCGCATACGAGGAAAGGCCGAGTGGTTGAAATCCATGGACAAAAACACTTTGTATTTTCATCACAAAGCGACTTCCCGAAGGCAGAGAAACACGATAGAAGAACTCCGTGATTCAAACGGAAATTTGGTGAGCGAATTGGAAGATTTAAAGGCTGCTGCAACAAATTATTTTGAAGTGATTTATAAGGCAAACGGGGAAAACGGGGAACTACCACCTCAACTTATAACCACGCATTTATCTGAGAATTCTGTGAGGAAACTTTCTCAACCTTTTACGAGTGCAGAGGTATACAAGGCCCTTTATCAAATGCCAGGCAAGAAATCACCCGGACCCGATGGAATGCATATGATCTTTCTACAGAAAATGTGGCATGTTGTTGGTGAACATGTATCCCATATGATTTTAGCCTGTCTCAATGACAGACAAGATTTATCGTACATCAACAAAACATACATCGCGCTTAATCCCAAAGGTAAAAATCTGCATGCTTGCTAGATTTTAGACCTATTAGCCTGTGCAACTCCATTTACAAGCTACTAGCGAAAACTCTAGTGAATAGACTTAAACCTGTCATGGGGGACGTCATATCGCCTTGCCAGTCGGCTTTCATCCAAGGAAGATTGATAACAGATAACGTTATCTCAGCTTTTGAGATTTTTCACAGTATGAAGATGGGAAGGAATGGATGTAATACCCACATGGCTCTAAAGTTGGATATGCAGAAAGCTTTCGATAGAGTCGAATGGAAGTTTTTGGAAAGAGTTATGCATGATATGGGTTTCCCGTCCATAGTGGATATTGTTTGAGATGCATCATGAATCATTACGTATCAAATCTTGATAAACGGACACACTTCTAAAGTAGTCTACCAGCGCAGGGTATTCGTGAGGTGATCCATTGTCTCCATTCATATTTGTTATTTGTGCCGAGGGATTCTCACCTTACGCCAAAAGTGAAAATGAAGGAACATTGCGGGGTGTGAACTTTGGGGGGCATCTGGATATTCATCACCTCCTCTTCGCAGATGATACCCTTATTTTCTCAGAAGCCACAACTGAAGCCTGCCAATCAATTATGGAGTTGCTGAATACTTATGAGCGACTTTCAGGGCAGAAAATCAACCTAAATAAATCTGGGGTCTACTTCAGTAAGGGCGTCACTATGGGCTGCAAAGAAGCTCTTTCTTCTATCCTTAACATTCCTCTTGGGGATGAAAACGGAAAGTATTTAGGCCTTCCTTTCATCATCGGCCGCACAAAAGCAGAAATCTTCTCATATGTTAAAGAAAGAGTGAACAAGAAATTAAATGGTTGAAAGGCAAGTATCTCTCCTCGGCGAGGAAAAGAAGTTCATAAAAGGCGGTAGTGCAAGCACTCCCCAATACATAATCTGATGTTTTATCCTTCCTAAGAAGATCATATCTGAATTAGAAAGCTTGATGAAAAAGTTCTTCTGGAGCAACACAGACGGCGACCGGAAAATACATTGGAAGTCTTGGAACAAGTGCTGTAAACCGAAGATGGAGGGGGGCTAGGCTTTAGAGATCTTGAATGTTTCAATGCCGCTCTTTTAGCAAAGCAAGCTTGGCGCGTTCTCTATCCGACCCAGAATCACTATCATCCCGAGTTCTTAAGGCGAAATATTTTGCAACAAAGGACTTTGAGCCGCCACTTATAATGACCCGTCCATCGGCCGATGGCGCGGGGTATTCTTCACGGAAGGGACCTACTTTTTAAAGGACTAAGATGGCGGATAGGCAATGGAAACACAGTGAGCATAACAAAAGACCAATGGTTGCCACTCCCTCCTACCTTCAAAGCCCACCCAAAAGACGATTCAATGTTGCCAGAGAAGGTAAGCAGCTTAATTAATACTTATACTAGACAGTGGAAACACACTTTGATCAAAGAAATGTTTTGGCCATATGAAGCTGATAGCATTCTATCAATGCCCTTGTCCCCTCGAAATATTGATGATAAGTTGATATGGCACTATACGAACAATGGCATTTACTCGGTAAAATCAGGGTATCACCTTGCTCCAAAACTAAAGACTCAAGAGGCTGAACGTTCACTCGCAACTACCTCTCAGCCATATAAGAAAATTTGGATATCCTTGTGGAAATTACAAGTAAAGCCAAGAATCATACATTTTTGTTAGAAACTCCTAACTAACGCTCTACCTACTGCGATGGGCCTTCGCTCAAGGGGTATCGGCGACGGCATGTGCTTGGCCTGCAATAGAGAGAAAGAAACAATGAAGCACTGTGTTTTTGATTGCATCATGGCAAGATTGGTGTGGAGCGAGCTCCCAAAGAGACATTATTGTACATCCTCACCCCGAGTCAATGCAAGACTTCTTGAGTTGTTGGTTGACAAAGAAAGTGGTGAAGCAAATGGCAAGAATTATTTGTGTTTTATGGTGGATATGGAAAAGTCGATGAAAATTAGTGTACGAGAAGCAACCAACCCGCATACGATTTGGTGTTGGCTCTCGCCGAGTCCGAAGCTAAAGCTTATTTAGAAGCCCAAGCTGGACCTGTTTCCATCCCTACCCCGCAAAATCTTAAGAGGAGTTGGGAACCTCCACAAGACCCAATGGTAAAGTTTAATGTCGACGCTGCCACTAGAGGAGATACGATAGCTATTGGAGGTATTTTGCGTAACCATCGTGGTGAAATTCTACACGCTTTTCAATGAAGTTAGATGGAAGGTATGAGGTAGCGATAGGTGAGGCCCTCGCGATTCACCAAGCTATCGTTTTGCTTTAACTTGGGGTTATTCGATTGTCGTCTTTGAAGGAGACTCTCGATGATATACCACAAGTTAACATCGGATGAGTTGGATTTATCTCACTTGGGAAGTATCATTGATGATTGTAAAGTTATCTTTCCTGTTTTTCTAAATGCATTTTCTCTTTTGTCAAGAGAGAAGGAAATACACCGCTCACCTCTTGCAAAGGAAGGTCTTTCTTTGGTAGGACTTAAACAACGACTCTACGCTACCTGCGAATGTAATCATGGCTTGCTCTCTCGATTTGGTGAAATAAATATTCTTTATCTTCTCAAAAAAAAAAAAAAAAAAAAAAAAAAAAAAAAAAAAAAAAAAAAATCACCGCATGATTTAGTTTTCTAAAGTTTCAAGACATTTCATTATATTGGGATTGAATACTATTGCCGCCCTGACGATAACTTAGCTAGGTTCAATCATCATCCTCTCAATAAAATAAAAAAATTATCCATGATTTTACCCAAAAAAAAAAAAAAAAAAAAAGTGTACATTTCATTATTTCGATTAAAAATATGGGTCATTTTAGTGAAATTTTAAATTCTATTAGTTGATGAGAATCAAAACATACTTGCCCAATGACCAAATCACTACTACAAAAAAGTATAAAGATCACGGTTTTTAAGTGTGATATATTTACATTAGTCACGACTTTCAAAGTTTGGCATATTGAGGTGTGACATAAAAATCTTTAACTCAATCGCGATTCTAAATTGTGATCTATTATAATAATTATCACACTTAAAACCCGTGATCTATTATAGTTGGTATCACACTTAAAAACCGTAATCTATTATAATTTCATCACATTTAAAAACTGTGATCTATTATAGTAGTTATCATAGTTAAAAACCGTGATCTATTATAGTTGTTATCACACTTAAAAACCGAGATCTATTACAATTAAAACACATTTAAAAACTGTGATCTATTTTAGTTGTTATCATACTTAAAAACCGTGATCTATTATAATTTAAATCACACCAATAAAAGTTTTTTTTTTCTTTCAAAAACAATATATAAACACACATATTTTTTGTCTTTGTTGGGACTCAAACCCGGATACTCCGGATTAACGAGCCACACTTATTACCACTAGACCGATGTTTTCTTTCTTCTAATTTTCGACCACACTAAACTAAAATCTCATTATAAAATACCATATTATTTTAATCACAGTCAAAAACTGTGATTGATTGATTTTTTGTCTCATTTTTCCTAAAAACCGTGATAATAAAAATCGTGATATATTTTAGTTGTTATCACACTTAAAAACCGAGATCTACTATAATTTCAACACATTTAAAAACTGTGATCTATTTTAGTTGTTATCACACTTAAAAACCGTGATCTATTATAGTTGTTATCACACTTAAAAACCGAGATCTATTATAATTTCAACACATTTAAAAGCGTCATCTATTTTAGTAGTTGTTATCACTCTTAAAACCAAGAGATATATTATAATTTCAATCACACCTAAAAAGTGTGATCATTCTTTTTTTTAGAAAACAAAATAAATGCAAATATATCTTTTGTTTGCCTTTGGGACTCGAACCCAGGATACTCTGCGGATTAAGGAACCACACTAATTACCATGTTGAGGTGATGCCCACTATATTATCATTTTCAACCACACTAATCTAAGATATGATTATAAAATATCATATTTTTTTAATCACAGTTAAAAACCGTGATTGATTGATGTTCTTGTCTCAGTTTTCTTAAAAGCCGTGATAATAAAAACTATGATATATTTTAGTTGTTATCATACTTAAAAACCGAGATCTATTATAATTCAACACATTTAAAATCTGTGATTTATTTTAGTTGTTATTACACTTAAAAATCGTGATCTATTATAGTTGTTATCACACTTAAAAACCGAGATTGATTATAATTTCAACACATTTAAAAGCGTGATCTATTTTAGTAGTTGTTATCACACTTAAAAGTTCCGAGATCTATTGTTATTTCAATCACAACTAAAAGTGTGATCATTCTTTTTTCACACCTAATAAGCTGTGATAAAAAATTTAAGTGTGATATATATACATTTTTCTTGTCTAAGTTCTTTTAAAAGTGTGATCCTTATCTTTAGATAAGTGTGATCTATATCTCTTTTCTTATTAGTGGAAATAATTTGTCTCACATTTTCTATAATTGTGACAAAAATATCGTAATTCGATCGCGATTTAAAAATGAGAGTAATTGATATAATTTATCTCGCTTTCTCAATAACCGTGACAAAAATATCATACCAATTTAGTCACAGATTAAAAGTGTGATAGTTTGGTATAATTTATCTCGCTTTTTTCAATAATCGTGATAAAAATATCATATCAATTCATCACATCATTGTTTTAGATGTGAGATTGATATATATAATTTATCTCGCTTTTTAGAAATCGTGATGAAATATCTTATCAATTCGATCATGAGTTTAATAATGAGATAATTGATATAATTTATCTCGAGTTTTTTTGAGAACTACGACGAAAAAATCATATCAATTAAGTCACACTTTAAAAATGAGATTGATTAATATAACTTATCTCGCTTTTCAATAAAGCGTGATAGAAAATTTGTAAGTGTGATATATATATTTTCGTTGTCTCAGTTTTATTGAAACTGTGATTGTTTTTATATCTTAAGTGTGACCTATGTCCAATTTTGTAGTTGTGAATCAAAATTTGGCTCCAAACTATGAAATTTTGTAAGAAAGAATTAATGAAGATGTAGAAAATGACTAGATTGCCTGCCGATTGTCGGTTTTAAGGGATTGTTATACAAATGTTTAGCGATGCTGCAATAACTGATTTATGCATTATACAAATATTGTCATGACATTTTCATAACTAGACTGTTTGTAGTGATGCTGTAATATGTAGATTATTTGTCACGATGTCTATCATAAGTAGATTATTTGTCGCGACGTTCATGAAAAATAACTAGATTACCTACCAACTCTACTCTCAAGGTTTTAGTATGCCATTTTGGCAAGACATTGTAATGACTCATGTCTATCAAATGTATTCATAAAATCAAAATGTTTGGGACGTTTGAGCACTTTCAATTTATTTACGAAAATACAATTAATCCTTCAATTTCATCAAATGATCTAATACTTTTACATTTATGTATTTTAAGTTTCACTTTATCATAACCCTAATAATATTACATCAATTAACGAAATTTGAGGATTAATTGATTTTTAAATGGCTAAATAAAAATGTCCCAAACATTTTGAGACGGAGGGAGTAATATAGAGATTTTACGTATGCAAATTACAAGGGAAACTCACTTGGAGGCGTTATTAAATGCCCTTTTATGTACCTTGATGTGTTTTCATTTTTTTTTTTTTTTTTTTTTTTTTTTTTTTTTAATTTACAATTATTTCTTTTCAATTTACGTGTAAATTAAACGTTTCTTGACCTGAATACACTCAATGTGGCATTTTAAACTTTGTTTCGATTCAATACTGTTGGAAAAAATTAGTACTTAGGATATTGATGGATTATGAATAATTCTAAGACACGTAAGAAACGCTGTCTTTTAAGAGATGTTTTGTCTCATTCGATATGTCACTTAGGGATCAAACGAAAATCTCTTTCGAGGATCTGATGGATGATGTTTTATTCAAACAGTGACTTGTTTGAATCAAACACAAGGACACTCAAGTTTTTGGTCTGATGATGCGCTTTCAAACTTGTACAAAATTCGTATGCATATCGTGCCTTTTTATAGGCTGAATGTTCGAACTCAGGTGTTCCTACACGAAAATGTAAGGTTTATCACCTTCGCATGCACTGGTGCATCAGTTCGAAATTCTGAATCCGAAAAGGAGCATGGATTCGAAACTGATTAGTCGTATCAATTCGAAAATTCATGAATCTGAAAATCCAAAAATGCATATCCCTTTATGAACCCCGTTTCGCTGCGATAACATTAATTCGCAGCTTGTATGCAAACGATCAAATATTTATTTATGAAAAAAATATCTAACAAAGACTTAGCAGAGACCTCATTCGGATCCGATTCTCACTTCCTTCATCAAGTTAACATGGCCTCTGTTTGGTTCAGTACGATACAACTAACTCGTAACGTCCTATCTCGGAAACTGAGTTATTAACAAAAAAAAAAGGAATGTCAAGCAAGTGTTCTCTAAACAATTAACTGAGTATTATTTCTAGGCAGTCGTTCTTCACTTTCTAGAAAAAATTTTGTTTTTTTTTCCTCTCTCGGAATAGAATGTTTTATGGTACTGACAAACTGAATTATGATCTTTATATATTAGTTATGCAATCGATGTACTCAATATAAACACTAAGAAAGCTAAAACTGATAACTTGAATGAATTCTACTTATAGAATTGTTGTCTTGACCACATAAACAAGAATCGTATTTCTAAACTCCACAATATTCTACATTTTACAGCAATGATAGATTTCTTAAGTAACATAAAATAGAGAATTTTCATATGCAGATTACAAGGACACTCACTTTGAGACGTTTTGAAAAGCCTCTGCAAGTACCTTGAGGGTTGTGTGTGTGTTTCCACACCACACACCCCCCCCCCCCCCCCCTCTCTTCTCAAGGGACCTTAATCAATTGGACACATGAATTGAAAGTTTAACCACACTCTTTTTTTGCAACTAACCAACAATGAAGATAATTTTCATCATTAAAAAAAAAGAAGATGTGAAAGGTCACCTTACCAAGTCATAATAGAATTGTGGTTGTTGATTTTAACCTAACAATGTAACCCACCAAAAAGAAAAAAGACAATTCCATTCTAATTGTTAACACATCACAATTCATACACTTGAAATTATACATCTTTGTTTTAACATCACACCCAACCATATCTCACCTACAAATAATAATAGTAAATATATAATAATAAAACACACACAAAACCATACTTTCAAATAGATATGCGGCGATATTACAACAAAATAGTCACAAATAACACAACATCAAAAAAAAAAAAAAAAAAAAAAAAACCAGTAATTGTAGTTTTGATCGTGACGTAAAATTGTATTGCTGCATTATTTGTTACGGGTATTTTATTGCGATATAATTAAACTAATCAATCAAGTAAAAAGGTTCAGAAAGACGCACAAGAACAAGAGGGGCATCTGATCAGACCATTCTCATTGCAAAAACTACAGCTTTTAAATCTACCTTTCTCTTTATAGCACCTATGGCTTCCGCTGCACTCGTCGCAGAGGATAAATCTATAACCCCCACATGCTTCGCACGTGCCGGGTTTAGCCGGTGCAAGACCTTCTACGTACCTCTTCAGCTCCCCTGACTCGTTGAGCCGCCGGATCTCTTTAACGCCACCAATGTACCGGCCGCCGATGAAGACTCTGGGCAAGGTTAGTTTGGTCTTTTCAGGAAGACCCGGAATCCTCTGTAGCTCCGACATGAAGCTAGAGTCCATGGACACATCTCGTTCGTCAATCAAGACACGGAAGCCACGAAGGATTGATCCAACGGCCTTGCAATCTTCGAACGTTTTACGAATGACTCGAAGGCTCGTGAAGTATACCACTATACGCTTCTCGGCTCCCGGAAGAGAAATCAATGGCGGCGCTGATTGTGATTGTGATTGTGATTGTGATTGAGCTTCTTCCTCTGGAAATGAATCCTTTAAGGCAGGTAGAACTGAGTTAACTCGGTGGATAATTGACGATGATCTCTTGAGCTTGTTGTCGGAATTGAAACCGTCGGCGAAAAGGGTATCAACGTCCTTGAAAGAAGAGCATGAAAATCTGGTAGAATGGATCCGAGCAGTTGATTTCGATCGTCTTAGCCACATTAGGATGGAGATTCCGAATGCTATATAACTTTATCGGAAGATAACTATATAAGTGAAGAATCTAATAGGGAAATGAAAATGCAATTAATCTTGAAAATAATCTACAGAATATCTTGTTTTGTTTTTATGATTTAGCTAAGGCCTAAGGGAGTAAAGTTTGTTGGAGGAGCTGCAGCCTGCAAAAGCGGCGGAGGGTGTAGCTGAGCTAGATATGAGCGGGTGAAAGGAACGAGTAATATGGGGCGGATTACGGATATGTTACGGATCCTTCTCGCGGGAAAAGAAAAAACGAGCGGAGAAATAAGCCGCTGTGGGGACTTTGGCTTTTCTTTACGCTTCATTCTTACTCATTCTTAATATTATATACTCCATTCTCTATTCATATAATTAAGACGGTTGTCAAAAACACATATATTAAATATGTGAGTTAATATTTTAGTTTGAATATTAAAATGACTAAAAAAACATTAGTCTATAATTATTATAATGTTGTATTTATTTTCTCACTTCTTAATAAGTAAGGATTAATATAGGAAAAACACAATAAATACTGTATTAGATTTGAAACAAATATTTTCGGCAACTGGTTCAGTTATTTCGGAACGGATGGAGTAATATTGAACCCCATATCAAGGGTTCTAACTCTTCTGTCTCACGTCATGAGTGAAAATGTTAATCAGATTATCAGTGGCTCAAAGTAATGTGATTGTCTTATACCAAAGAATCGAAAGAAATCGTGTTGAACATCTTGAAGTCCCATTTACTGGTTCAAATCTCCATCCTCCAGCTTAAGATCCCGACTCTTTTAATCACCCATACTCCTTACCAAATGTGTTATGTCCTTGTGCTTCATTCTTGTTTTACCAATTGAGAAACTCAAAAAAAAAAAAAAAAACTGGAAAAATAATATTAAAAAAGAATCATAATATTAAAAGAAAAATGGTAAAATTGACGTCTGCCAAAAGTTTTTTTTTTCACATACGAAAGATTCACACACACTTGCCTCAAACGGGGCTCCAACCCTTGTCTCTTGCAAGGGTATGGCCTGATGAAACCACCAGACCGATGCCTCATTGACACCAAATATTAATTTTTACTGAAAAATAAGAAATTGCATTGCAGAATACGAAAAATACATAAAAACAACCTAAATGTATTCACTAAGCCAATGAGAAAATGTTTAACTCAGATAAGGAGAAAAAAACTTATGGAAAAAAGTAACTTCATTAAAAGAAAACATAAGCTCAATGATCTCTTAGCTCTACTTTTACCTCAAATTCTTGAACAACAGACACATTTTAATACTTTTACGTTACGATTATAACACTCAAAACCATAAGATCAAGTGGTTCTCACAAAACAACAAGCCCTTAACAAAATCAAACTCATAAGGAGACTTCAAGAAATCAAAAGGAATCTTCACCAACTTCAGTAATCACTTTAATAAGTTTGATACTTAAATGTCTCTAGGCTGATGTACTATTAAACAGGGCATTGATAGTATAAACAGACTAGCACGTATTAGATGTCTTCTGTCTTTAGGCGAGAGATAGATCTGGTCCATCGAAGTGTAGAGACACTTGACCGTGACGTGGGCGTGTATTTAGAGAACGCGACGTTAGATCGACCCACTTACACGGATAAGTGTCGCACTATGTGACGGTTGTGTAATTATCCTTTAGACCGGAGTCTTCATGGCATCACGGTGTGGATTGTCATGCTTGACACTATTGAGGTTTCCCCTAGCCATGGGGCGATCATGCGGTAGTGATTGGTGTGATACTGAAGCATGCGGAGTATACATGATTGGTCGTCCGGGAATCGCGTATCCTATGATTGGGATCGAATATCCGAAATGGCCTTCTTATAAGGAACGTCTAGCTCTCATGAATCTTTGCAAAGTGGGAGTAAATGAGTTACTTCGAGAGAGCATGATATCCAGATTATAAGATACGGTCGTTGATGTTTTGACACTCGACTCACATTGTATGGATATTATTACAAATGATAGGATTGTAAGTTACACGGTAATCGTTTTTCACATGAAAGGTAGTAGTCATTGCATTTGACTCTTCCGATGATTGGGGTCACGGTGTGTTGCTAGACGCTATCCCGTGATCGTTAGGCATGAAGGACATTTTCGTAATTTGCATTTTGTGTCTACGGCCAACATATTCGGAAGTCTATCGGGTCACACACATAAGAACATCTAGCCGGATTAAAATGTGGTTATGGATGATAACCAAATAAGAAAAGAATTTATCTCGTACTATAAAAGTTATAGTGGTAAATTAATATGGAGGTATTTATTTATTATGAATAAATTAAATACAAGATATTAATTAAGTTGATTAATTAAATACACTTATATTGATAAGTGGCGCCACATATGTGTATAAGTGATACACTTGGATTGTGCAATTTAATTAATGGTATGCATGTGCATGATTGTTTCCAAAATAATTATATATTTTTTGCTCCGAGCGTGTGATGCATATTGGATATGCATGTGCATGATTGTTTCCAAAATATTTATGTATAGATTTATATGTGTAATATATATTTGTGATATATACACATGTGTAAATTGATTTATGGTAATAAGATAAATATAGTCAATATTAGATATAGACAATATCTTGGAAATATTCAATATTATATATTGATAATATCCTATATTTATTTAATATAAGATATTATAATAAATGAGATAAATCAATCTATTATATTTTCCTTATTTTATTGGGAAAAGTTTTCTTCTCCTCCACACCTTCTTGGCGCCACTTCACTCTATATAAAGGAAGTGGGTGTCAAGCTCTTTTGTACATCACAATTCCAAGAGCTAATAGTTCTTGTCTAAAATAGAGAGCATCCCATAAAGAGTTGGAGAGAGGGGAAAAGGGCCGGTCTAGCAACCGGAGTTTTCAATAGCAATCCATGATGGGATTCCGGCGGGCTGTTCGTGTGGATTAGCGGTAGAGGCCGAACACTTGGGCGGCTCTATATGAACTACTCTCCTTAGACGGTCAATGCGTCGATCTTTTAGATCAAGCAAGGTAACCACCGTCTTTAGCTTATTTGTTTATTGCTTAAACGAAGTCGATCCTGGTTAAAAGGAAATAAATTTTAAATTCCGCTGCGTTCCCGCGTAGATTTCCTAACAAAACCTTCATGATCATGTAGTTGTCTAAGAGACATTAGTCTCCGTTTTGTGCTAATTTTTGCAGTGCCCCAATCCTTACCGCTTGCGAACGACTGAAGATCGCCACTAACATTGGGAACAAATATCCAAATGATCGCTTATGAAAGTATGTCACGGCCACGATGACTCAAGCCACAACCGACACGATTTACTATAAGTTCTTTCCTATATTTATTTAAAGAAACGCTCGTTGATGGTTTCAGGAGCTCCCCCAATGAAGCATACAAAACTTCGATGTAACACCTCCAAACATGTGTCTAGAAAGCGCTAATTGAACCATAGGGGATCCGGTTAACTGTTTAGACCATCATCTTTATTTGGCCCTAGAGGACTAACCCGAGTTGACCAGACATTAGTGTCTCAGACTTATATGGGAGTAAGAATTCTACTATTTTAACTATGTGAGACATTACATTCGACCAGTTGGCCCAAATGTTTCGGGAGCTTCTTTTCGGCCCGGCCATTCATTGAATTTTGTGGTCAATTTGTTTTTCATCCAACAGAAAGCTGGCGAATCTGTTTGTGAGTTCATGAAGCTAGCGGTTTAACAAAGAAAGTCTTCACATGCAGAATTGAGACGGTCATGTTACGATGTTTGCCTTCATACAAGAACGCCATCATAGGCACTGATACTTAACACTGATCAAGTACTCTTCATTTTCTCAACTCAAGTGCCTCGAGCGGAGCCACGCCTGTGCTGAGGTAAAAGAGGCTACCAAAGTGAGAAAGGAGACAAAAAAAAGACCCGGATTGAAAAGAGGAGAAGAAATCCAATGAGGATGAAGTATTCTTCAAGAAGAGCTTTGGGTCTCATGCCGAAAAAGAAAGCATAGTGAGCTAAGGGTTACTTCCCCAAATTACCCCGAATACTCGAATCTTTGCGGTGATGGACTAGGAAGGGCTAGGAAGATCCCTCAACCCAAGGACGTAGTTGTTCTTTGGTGGGTGATGGGGCTAAGTCCACCCAACCTCACCTTTTTACTACGTATAGCTTATATCCAGCCCAAAATCCCACCAGCCCACCGAAAAAAATTCAGAAGAAAAAAATACTCCCTCCGTCCCAATTTGTTTGGGACATTTTGGGACTCTAAGAATTTAAGAAAACATCATTTATTAGCTTGTATATATAGTTATTGAAAACATGACTACTTTACAATTATAACCTTCCTTTATTGTCCTTAAACTTCTTAATAAATGTAGCTATGTGGGCATTTTGGGAATTTAATAAGAAACTTTTAGTCTAAATTTAGTTATGAGACTTATTTTGGAACATCCAAAAATGGAATAAGTCTCAAACAATTGGAGACGAAGGAGTAACAAATTAAAAATCCAGACATGCAAGTTAAGAAGTTGGAGTGATATTTTTTTCTACTAATTTTTTTTACAAAAAAATATTGGTGTAGGGGAGAGCCGATAGGTAATGGGATGTTGCAAATGTCAGTAGAATTTGGTTTACAACAAACATAAACTAAATGTTGGCTAATCTCTAATTACTAATTCTGGAGAACAAATTCAATGAACCTTCTCTACTTCACCCAGAAATGTTTGTCAAATATTTGTGTCATTCACATTATGTTTTGTTGTTCCTTGGCTTACCTTTTAAATGAAATGAATGTATTTGATTGTTTCTTTTAGGTGCTTTTTGTGTTTTTTTTTTTGCTAAATTATTGATTTCTCATAAAATTATTATGCTATAGTAAATAACAATACAATTTTTTTAGGGGGTTCTATTTGGACCCCCCTTATTACTACTTACACCCATTATTTGATTATTTTTGTTTTACTTCTGCACACCCCCATTTTACTTATTACACCACATAAAAATATAAAAAAATAAAAAATTACACTTTGGTCCCTTCAATTACACTTTACTCCCTAAATAATTACACTTTAGTCCTTAAACAATACAAAAACAAATTTCTCTTTTTTTCTCCAAACCAAATACCCTAATTCATCTTCCACCCTATTCCCCCACCTTCCAGCCGCCGCCCCTTCCTCCTCTGAAAAACAGCCACCCCATTCTTCCTCCCTCAACCACCAAAATCGAAAATCTTCTTCCCAAATTGCAGGGAATCGAGCCCCCAAATCACAGCAAAATCAAACCCCCAAATCTCAGCCCCAAATCGCAAATCTTCTTCCCAAATCGCAGCGAATCAAGCCCCAAATCGCTTTTTTTTTTGGATGAACCTTCGAAAATGGATGGAGGAAGACAATGGTGGTGGTGGGAAGATAGCCGCCGGACATTGGGGCTTGAAGGTGTTGAACTGCGTTTTTTTTTTTTGGATGAAGGGGAAGTTGTTTTTCAAAGCGGGCGGTGGGTGGTGGTGAGGCATGTCTCGCCGGAAAAAGGCACAAATGGAGATTGGGCTGCGGTTAGAGGAAAAGGCGGTGAGGGTTTGGTTTTTGGGGTGGTTTGATTTCCGGTGTTAATGGTGGTTTATGGGTGATTTTTGGGGTTGAGGTGGCAAAGTGTTGGGTGGCGCCGAAGGGGTGTATGAAAACGCAGAAGAGGGTGGTTTGGGAGGTTGGCGGCCGGATTCCGCCACCAAAAAGTAGCAGGGCGGTTGGTTTGTGAATGAGACAGTGGTGGGCGCCGGCAAAACAGGGTCGCCGGAAAATTTAGGAGGTGGGGGTAATGTATGAAAATGTAGAAGAAGGAAGATGGAGAAATGGGGGTTTTGTTTAATTTTGTTAGGAGGACTTGTTTATAATTTAAAAAATATGTGGTGTATGTAGTAATTTTTTTATTAATTGTGTAGTGTAAGAAGTATAAAAATAATCAAAATAATCTTGTGGTGTCAAAAGTAAAATTTTGTGGTACAAGTAGTGATGTTATGTAAAACACCAGGTTTATGTAATAAAGGCTTTATCTTGTGGATATAATTTGTGATGGGTGATTTTGACGGTGAGGACACGGTGGTGTTTAAGAACAGTGGTGGCGGTTTGAATGTTTACGAAGAACAAGTGAATCTGTCGACAAATTGGCAGAGTTTCTGCTTGTAGTATATTATAGCTTAAAGCTTGAGAGATTGATCATCCTTTTCTATTACAATGTGATCCCATATTTATAGGCTAAAAAGTAAGTCGGTCTACTGTTCATTGACAAGACAACTGAGAGTACATAGCTAAGTTAACTACGTAAGCATTACAAGTGTCCTAGCCAACTGTCACGATTGGCCAGCTGTTACATCCAGCTGGATTGATAAGGACGACGGATGATGGACGGCGATAGAGCATGGCGAGTAACGACCATCGATTATTGGTAAGAATGACGAGCGCGGACTCATTTGTGCCTTGACCTGTATGGGTAGAAATCACATTGAGAAGATGGATCCGACATTGAAGCGGGCGGACAAGATCCGCTTACGGTTGGCGGACGTGTCCCGGCTTGTAGCTAGCGGGTAAGAGATGGCTGTGACAGCGGCCAGAGGAGAGTAAAGCCCATTTTCATATGTGGATGGGCCAAGAATATAGGCCCGGTAGGGATGAACAGTCCCCGTTCGACCGGGTATATCAATGGCCCCCTACTGCGCTCGCTGTCGTGCCGCCAAGGCGGAGAGTAGAACTCAAGAACTTTTGGTGAAGCTCCTCGTGGTCGCCGTGCGGTGGTATGCCGATCATCGTTTTAACGGGCTTGAACCAGTGTTGGTGAGAACCACTAGTTATATGCTGTGCATTGAAGCGAGCAAGCTTGATCGCCGATACTGTTCTATCGGGCTTGAACCAGTGTTGGTGAGAACCACTAGTTGTATGCTGTGCATTGAAGCGAACAGGCTTGAATCAGTGTTAGTATCGCGTAGCGAATTACCGATTATATGCTGCGCATTTGTAGCGGACAGGCTTAATTACCGACAACGCTCTGTCGGGCTTAGTCAGGTGATAATACTCCATCAATGGTGTTTTGTCAGAATAGGCCACAGCGGGCACTGAGTGACGTTAGCCGCTTGAGTAATGTTGGGAGATAGTTACGGGCTGAGGGCGCTTCTTCTGCGGACAAGTTGAACGGTTGGCAAATATAAACGGATGTATCGGTACACGAAACGTCACATCAGTCACGTTTTCTGACACGGCGGTTGGAACTGAACCGTCTCTTGCTCTGATTGGCGGAGAAAAAATCGGTAACCGTTCCCACCATCATTACGTTTGAATTTTGAATCCCAAACGTCGTTTCCCCTCTTTTTTCCCTCTATAAATAGAGGAGTTATCCCCAACTCTTACACTTTTCTCTCTTTTCATCTCTTGATAATTTTTTCCGGCAATCGAAGAAAGAAGATCCGCAATTGTAAGCGAGTGTTTCCGGCAAGCGCTATTTCACCCAAGATCAACGCTTTTCTCTCTTTTTATCAATCAGTCACGAAATTGCACATTCCTTTGCTCTCTTATCCGATTTTGCCTTGATGTCATCTATTTCTTGTTGGAAGATTACAATGCCTTGATCGTGCCTCTGTAATTTATATTGTTTTTCCTTTGATGAATGCCATGAGCCCGGTCGTTCATGCCTTCTTGTGATTTCAGCCTCTTTTTCCCAGAAATAACCTTGTATGCATGTACTTCGATTGCGGTTTTTTGCCAATGCTAGAGTATTTGTGTTTGCGCTTTTGGATGTGTGATGTATTAGGGTTTTTCTGGGTAGTTTTTTGTAAAATTGGATTGTGTTTTGGGGGTTTTTCTGGTGAATTGGGGGTCTTTCTGGGCTTTTGTTTGTTTAAGGAAGATGGAAGGGCTAGGTGTCGGGGTGTGATTCCTTTCACCCCGGCCCGATTTCCATGTCCGGGTGATAATCTAATCCACCTTGCCCTTTTTCTTTTCCAGAATGTCATCAGAGCATACTCAATCAGACGAAGAGGCTAGGGCCGCGGCGGGTTACGGATCAGAGGAGGTGAGTATGGAGGACGCTTCTTCTAGCGGCGATGAGGAAGAGTTGGATGAAAATCCCAACCCTGGACCCATTACCATAGAATCTGACCTGGACGTATCCGTTGGTGATGAGGGCGATGCTGAGGTCGAGGTCGAAGATGACGACCAGATGTCACTGAGCGGGCTACTAACTAGAATGGAAAAAGCTCTGAATACTGGAGCCGCCAAACGTAGCGGCAAGCTCAAGGAAGCCGTGGAAGCCGTTGATCCATCGGAGAAACCAAGGAAATCTCCAAAGGTCGTTGTGTCCAAGAGGAAGGCCGCAACTGTCCCTGAGCCCGCAAAAAGGAAAAGGGCTCCTAGGAAAAGGTCCGATGACGTCGAGAACGAACTCGCAGAACAAAAGCGTGCAGACAGTGATCTTATATCTCGTTGGAAAGAGTTCAAAGATCGAGAAGATTATACCTCGGCGTTATCGGCATACGATATACCAGCGGACTATCGTTTCGCCAGCATGGGTGCGACCAATGTGTCGTGGGTTTGTGGCCGGGAACATCAAGACTACCTGTGGTTGCACTATGACCATCTCGCGGCCGGGCTCAGACCTCCCTTTGACCCATTTTTTGTTAATTTTATGGAGGAGCTGCAGGTGTGATGAGAGATAAATTTATGATCGTTTTTATGACATTTCGCCCCATTTCTGATACCATTTTAAACATTATTATATCAAATCAAGTCATAAATGCTAAGTTTTATCTAAATATATAAGTAGTAGTTATTATATAAATTATCGTATTTTTATAAGTTTTGTTAGTTTTGTACCGGTTTTAGTGACCGGAGTGTCGATCTGCTTTACGTGGGTATTTTCATTTATTTCTTTGCGTAATCCTAAGATGAACTGAAATCCCAGTATAGACACTTTTGAAGTCAATTCAGTCGTTGGAAGGAAGTTATAAAGCGTCACTAAGTCAAATGATCAAAGGGTTAATCATTTCTTAAGAATGAAAATCCCGAGTATCGATGGGAATTGCCTATCAAAACGGCATTTTCTGAAGAAGTGGCCTTAATGAAAGTCGTAGATCTTCATATAACCGTTCCGACGCACTTTGAATCACGTCAATTGGACTTCTAGAACTCAAGATATGAAACGTCACTAGATCAAGTGGTCAATCCCGAAAACGACACGTATTGGGAATGGCTCGTCAAACGACGCCAGAGAAAGTGTTCTTCGTAAAAGTTGAAGATCTTTGTACAAGCTTTCCGATGCAATTTGAATCATGAAAATTGGAGGTCTAAAACTCAAACGGTGGTCAAGTGGCTACTTGATTCATCATTTCTTGAAATTGCCGAAAAAAAGACTCGTAATACAAATGGCTCATCAAAATGACGTTTTCTGAAGAAGAGTCCTTGATGAAAGTTGTAGAGTTTTCCGAGAGCTTTCTAATGACGTTTAAATCACGATTTTTAGAGGTCTACAACTTAAATTCTTAATTTTAGAAGTTTAATATATAATTATATATAATTATATACTCTGCACATGCAAGCACATGCAGAGAAATGATTAGCAATGATGATTTCAGGACCGGTCCGGCTCTTTCAAGGACCAGTCCGGCCTCCCCAATTTTCTATATATATGAGGCATCATAGAACAGAGCCTCTGCCCCTTTTCTTCCATCTTTCTGTTCTTTCTCTATCTCTGTTATTTTTATTTTTTTTTGTTGTAGATCTATATATACATATATATGATATATATATATATAGATCTATATCTTTTTTTCTTTTTATTTTATTTGAAGGCCTGTATATATACATATATGTCATGTATGTATATATATGTTTTTTATATATATAAATAAATTAGTACCGTTGTAATGCTCGGAAAAATCTCGGAAGTTCGGTATTCTTTGAAGTCGTTGTAATGTCCGGAAGAGTACAACCTCTGAATCAACAGCTGTAATCGGGTATTTTTCTAAAGTATTATGTTTGTTGTTTCTATATATATATATAAATAAAGTAGTTATAGTATCGTTATAATGGTAGAATAATTATCGAAGATTGTAGATCTGGCGGAATTGACCCCGATTCAACAGTTGTAATCGGTAATTTATTCTAATATTATGATGTTTATTATAACTATGTTAAGCTAAAAATATATCTAGCCAAGATATGAATCTGAATTAGTTAATCTTTTTGGTAAAATGGATGATCGACTCTGGTAATAATGATTAAAATTAATTATGATGAATCTCTTTCTATTTGCGCTTAATGAAACGTAAAAATTGAAAGACCGGAGGGTAAAAATGGCCGAGTGACAACGGAATCCTATTTCCTACCCGGGGGCAGATTTGTCCTAGAAAAACAAATCTTATTAAAATTGTACTCGAGATCGTATTATGTCAAATTATCTGTTTAATCAAAATCCGAAACATTGCTCGTATGACAAAACGGGGAGGACCTTTGCTTTGGATGATTTTGGACAATGATGAGACAAATGACAATTTCATACACTCGTGTGAGGAGGAGTTGTCTAGTTTAGGAGTACACCGATTCATATATAATTTACACCTTGAATAAAGGAAGATCTGTCTCATTTATTTCTACTAAAAAGATATTGATTCAGTAAAGTATTCTTGGCTAGATCCAAAAAAATATATATTACTATTATCTATCTATATCTATATATAATTATCTATATATTTATATATCTATATATATACTTATGTCTATGTATTTATGTATATATCTATGTATTTATATATAGTAATTATATATCTATATATTATATTTACTGTTTTACTAACTTACTAACTCTAACATCTAACCACTAACATAATCTAACCCAGGAAAAAGTAAAACTGCGACTTAGATCGAGTTAATAATAGCTTCTTGGTGTTTAACCCCACTTAAAAGAATTACCATGTTTTCCCTGAGGAATACGACTGACTCACCAGACTAGCACTACAATTTGACCCGGTGCACTTTCAGGTTAGGATCTGATAGTTAAAAAGTGGTAATTCTTTTAAGGGTGGTTAAACATAAAAAACTTTATTAACTCGATCTAAATCCTAATTTATAACATGATTATTATTACTCTAACCAACATAAAATAAATGCGTAATTTAAAAGTTATTTTAATATAATATATATAGATATATAAATATATATAGATGTACATAAATAGTAAAATATATATATATATATATAAATATATATTATATTAAAATAACTTTTAAATTACGCATTTATTTTATGTTGGTTAAGTAATAATAACTGTGTTATAAAATCATGGTTTAGATCGAGTTAATAGCAGCTCTTTTGTGTTTAACCACACTTAAAAGAATTACCACTTTTTTCCTCGAGGATTCGACACCGACTCACCACTTTATCACTACTGATTTGACCGGTACATCTGCCGGTTAGGATCCGTCTAACCTAGAAAAGGTCCTGTCCCTTTCTTGACGCCGTTTCTAAGGTCCGGTTTGGTGACGTCGACTTTTAAAGCGCCGTTGCCGGGAAAACGTCGCTAATTTCTTTCTTTGTGTCTAGGCGTTACTACTTGTATTAGCTCAAAATTCTCGAGGATAAGTCAACACTCTTCTTATCACATTTCTTTTTTATTTTCCGTTGGTATCTACTTCTTTAGTTACCAACCAATTCTTCTATAAAATTCGAGCATTTTCTATTTTTGTTAGTTGATGACCGAAGTGGTAAGGCCCCACTCAATCCTTATAAACCTGATTTAAACACGAAAGCGATTAAGAGTAGAGTGTAAACGCTGTCATATCGATCAGAAAAATCGACCAAGTATCATCTTCAAATCGAAATACGAGAATGATGAAATCGAGAATGAAACACCGGAACAAGGGCTTGATCATGCCCAAGGAATAGAAATAATCACAATCGGAATAAGCATAATCACCCACCAAACCCGAGACTTATTTGTGATCGACCGTAGTAAGAAGGTGCATTAATAATCCAATTCGTTTACCCAATAAAGGAGCAAATAATTTGAAATAAAATCTCATCTTTTGGTTTAATTGACACAAGAGCCCAATTTCTAGGAGAACATGATGAGGATCCACATCATCACCTCTATCTTTTCAAGAATTGTGTAATACTGACCAAAAGTCATGGTGCTCATCGGGAATTAACGAGGATGTCTTTGTTTCCTTTTTCTTTAAAAGGAAGAGCACGAGATTGGTTTCATCACTTCCACATCATTCATCGACTAGTTGGGAGGATATTCAAACCGAGTTTTTAAAGCAATATTTTACTCCTGGTAGAAAATTGGAATTAATAGTCGAAATTGCCAACTTTAAACAAGGATCTGAAGAAATGCTTGGGAATGCTTGGGAAAGATTTAAAAAATTATTAAGAGCTTGTCCCGATCATGGTTATTCCTTAGATATGCAAATCCAACTTTTCTGTCGTAAATTAAGGAAAGACTCACGTGCAGATGTAGATCACGCATGTGGTGGTTCGTTAATAATGAGTGAAGCTCAGATAGTTTACGATGCTATACAAAAGATTTCCAAAAATAACAGAATGTGGGAAACCGGTTCTAGCACCAGGAAAGTAGCATTTGCAGGAGAATATACATCGAATACGGAAGTTCTAGCACACTTGGAGAATTTGAGTAGGAAATTTGACGGCTTATTAGCCAGTAAAAATGTAAACTCAGAAAATATCTTACCAAATGAATACTCAAGTCATGATAATGTGTCATTAAGGATGGAAGAACCGAGAAGGCTATTCAAGGAAAAGGTGAGTTTTTACAACACATCATAGAATTTGAACAATGCGTATTCAAACTCGTTTGATGCTATTAAAAGAGATCACCCTACTTTTCGTTGGTCCGAAAACCCTAGTAAGCCAGGACAACCTCCGTATCAGATTCAATATAAGAATCCATATCAAGGTTATCAAGGAGATACCACGAATCAAAATCTACAATCATTACCTAAACCGTATCCACAACATACCACTCAAAGCATACCAAGAACTCGAGTTCAACTCAACCCTGAAGGAGTTAACAAATGGGAGAAATTAATGGAAAATCGATAGGTATGATATCTACTCAAGCTCAAAATATGGAAATTATGATAACTTCTATAGAGTACACTACTAAGGATATGAGTACGTTGAAAACATATATGAGTGGACATGATACCGCGAATAAGAATTATAGAAGCTTCATTGAGGAACTGGAATATCACTTGAGTAGAAGTAGAACGTAAAAGCGAAGAAACCCTCGGAAGGATTACCAAGTAATATCGAAAGAAATGCGAAGTGGGGTAAATGTCATTATTACTGAAGTGGAAGGATACGTGGAAGTAATGGATTAGAAAAATTCGGGAATAATGAAGTAGATGATGATTTAGATGGTAAATATAAGAAGAATATGGAATCTAAAGGGCCATTTCAAAACGAACCTTATCCGGCTCAACCTAAATTCACATCGGTTCAACCTGGAAGGGCATCACCACATCCACTGCATATTTTGAAGAAAAAGGTACTGAATGATGACACACTATGTCTTCAAAAGGCACAATCATTCAAGGAAGCTTTACCATCTTCATCTAACGACAAGGGTAAGGAGGTATTCATTCTAACCCTATTGATCTTGAATTACTCCCCCATTCCCCGAGAAATGAAATGAAAAAGATGAAGTTGGATAATAAGTATGCATATTTTCTTGACACTTTTCGGCACTTAACTATTAATACCCCTTTCATCGATGTTCGTAAGGGAGAGCTTAGTTTGGGAGTGAATGATGAGCGCGTTATCTTCAACATTTACAATTCATTGAAATATCCATACATTACACTAGAATCTAGTTCTTGTGTAGACACTTTGTGTTCCCTTGTTGTGGATCGTACTAACACGCAGGTAATTGAAGAAGATGACTCCAGCAATAATGTGAAAGCTCGTAAACCGAAAACTCGAGAATTAAAGGAAAAGGTCAAGAATCGTGTGGATTGGTGGAAATTGTCTAACCTCTGTTGGAAACCGGTATTGAAGAAGGATGCGGTGCGTGAGGATGACCCACCACCAGTGCCTTAAAAACTGAAGCACGGTAAAGTCTGGCTATAGACTATAAATGTAGTCAATGACGGGTGCTATCCTTCCTTTTTACTCCTTAAGCATTTATTTTTAGTGGATTATGTGCTTAATTGTTACGTGCTTTTGTGAGTAATTGTTAGAAGTATCCCGTTTTGTTTAGTATATTATATTAGTTAATCATTATCATTTTGGTCGAGCAAACGACGTTAACCAAAAGCGCTACCGGGAGGCAGCCCGTAAAATGTTAAATATAATAATTACTCATACTTTGGATGATACTTTGCTAATACTTAGGATTGATTTTCATTTTGTTTCACCAAGTCTTAGGATGAATGTTTGAATGACATTAAACGGGAACGATTAGGTGGTTATCCGAAAATCTCGATGGAAAAAAGAGAAAATTCAAATGCATCATTTCTTAGACTTAGGTTGTTAGAACGATTTGAAATAACCTTGAGGATCCGGGTATAAAAGACTCGAGTTAATACTTTGTCACATATTTCATATCATGATCTAGTACATTTTAAATTTCAAATAATGTGTGACATGTATTAGTTCAACTACTGTGGAATATTGTGTGTTTTAAATCAATAAAAGTTTATGTGGTGTGTTTATCTACCCTTTTGCATTACACTGTCACACTCCACATACTTTTATTTTATTTGCACACACAACGGTCATAATTTTGACCCACCCACCCACCCTTTCATATCATCCGAGTATTTGTTTTGACTTGTTTTAGTGCACCATTGCTTTCCCAACAACTTATTTACACTCACTTTACATTGAGGACAATGTAAGTTCGTAAGTGGGGAGTGGAGTCGTTGGTCTAGCAATGGAATTAATGTTTATTTTGTATCAATAAATCCCTTAGTTTTCGATTTTTTTTCGAGCATTATTTAGTTGATTAAAATAAACTGTATAAGGTATATATTTCATGGATTTGAAGATATAATGATCAATTTGGATGTGTATAACCAATGTGAACCGTAAGTGCATTGTAATTCCAAATATATTTGTGTAACATGAATTCCTTCACGTAAGCCTTTGATATTGAAGCGAAAAATTTTAAACTGTATCCATTCAGTATCCTAGTGGTTATTCTAGATAATAACAGTAACTTAGTACCTAACTTTTGAATGTGTACTGTGAATATCTGAAGGTTTGAATGTGATAGAAAGGATATAAGTTAAGTTTATGAAAAAAAAAAAAAAATAAGAGAAAGAGATGAACTATATTTATGTCGGTTGTAGCTACCAATGATTTGAGTGCAGTAGGGTGTTATCACGAAACGTCCTATATCACTATGAGGTTTACAGCTCCCGACTGCCTGATGATAGTAGTCCAACTAGGGGTTATCACGAAATGTCCTATTTTGGGAATGAAGGCATATGCTACACATGTGAAATTAAGTTCATCAAAAAAAAAAAAAAAAAAAAAAAAAAAATTTGTTTAAGCGTGGTTGAAAACTTAGTTATCTTTGACTATCCCAGTATATAAATTGAATGATATGCTTTAGGGATTATCCTAATAAGTACTCGGAAGAACTTTGTGTGGAGGCTCATTCATCGCTTATACCTAAGAAAGTCATTAGAGATTTGTCTGAATGGATATTTGTGTGTTTTGCTTGATTTATTCAATAGAGGATAGTGGAAATTGAAAAGGCTTGTCACACACACACTCTGCTATACATTTATATTGAGGTTAACGCTTTGGTTGTAATTCTATACGGTTGCAACATCTGGTTGTCTCTTATATCTTCTATCTTCATGAATTTATCTCTTATTCATTTTGTTTTATCGCTTGTTTTGATCGAGAGGCGACCAAAAGCTAAGTAGGGGTTGTGATGAGAGATAAATTTATGATTATTTTTATGACATTTCGCCCCATTTCGATACCATTTTAAACATTATTATATCAAATCAAGTCATAAATGCTAAGTTTTATCTAAATATATAAGTAGTAGTTATTATATAAATTATCGTATTTTTATAAGTTTTTGTTAGTTTTGTACCGGTTTTAGTGACCGGAGTGTCGTGTCTGTTTTACGTGGGTATTTTCTGTTTATTTCTTTGCAGAATCCTAAGATGAACTGAAATCCCGAGTATAGACACTTTTTGAAGTCAATTCGAGTCGTTGGAAGGAAGTTATAAAGCGTCACTAAGTCAAATGATCAAAGGGTTAATCATTTCTTAAGAATGAAAATCCCGAGTATCGATGGGAATTGCCTATCAAAACGGCATTTTCTGAAGAAGTGGCCTTAATGAAAGTCGTAGATCTTCATATAAACGTTCCGACGCACTTTGAATCACGTCAATTGGACTTCTAGAACTCAAGATATGAAACGTCACTAGATCAAGTGGTCAATCCCGAAAACGACACGTATTGGGAATGGCTCGTCAAAACGACGTTTTCAGAGAAAGTGTTCTTCGTAAAAGTTGAAGATCTTTGTACAAGCTTTCCGATGCAATTTGAATCATGAAAATTGGAGGTCTAAAACTCAAACGGTGGTCAAGTGGCTACTTGATTCGTACTACTGGAAATTGCCGAAAAAGACTCGTAATACAAATGGCTCATCAAAATGACGTTTTCTGAAGAAGAGTCCTTGATGAAAGTTGTAGAGTTTTCCGAGAGCTTTCTAATGACGTTTAAATCACGATTTTTAGAGGTCTACAACTTAAATTACTTAATTTTAGAAGTTTAATATATAATTATATATAATTATATACTCTGCACATGCAAGCACATGCAGAGAAATGATTAGCAATGATGATTTCAGGACCGGTCCGGCTCTTTCAAGGACCGGTCCGGCCTCCCCAATTTTCTATATATATGAGGCATCATAGAACAGAGCCTCTGCCCCTTTTCTTTCTTCATCTTTCTGTTCTTTCTCTATCTCTTGTTATTTTTTTTTTTTTTTTGATCACTTTGTAGATATATATATACATATATATGATATATATATATATATACTCACGTCCTAATATCTATATCATATATATTTTCTTTCATCTTTTTTTTATTTCTACTGTATATATATATATGTCTATGTATGTATATATATATATTTTTTATATATAAATAAATTAGTACCGTTATAATGCTCGGAAAAATCTCGGAAGTTCGGTATTGCTGAAGTCGTTGTAATGTCCGGAAGAGTACAACCTCTGAATCAACAGCTGTAATCGGGTATTTTTCTAAAGTATTATGTTTGTTGTTTCTATATATATATATAAATAAAGTAGTTATAGTATCGTTATAATGGTAGAATAATTATCGAAGATTGTAGATCTGGCGGAATTGACCCGATTCAACAGCTTGTAATCGGTAATTTATTCTAATATTATGATGTTTATTATAACTATGTTAAGCTAAAAATATATCTAGCCAAGATATGAAATCAATTAGTTAATCTTTTGGTAAAATGGATGATCGACTCAGTAATAATGATTAAAATTAATTATGATGAATCTCTTTCTATTTGAACGTAATCTAATGAAACGTAAAATTGAAAGACCGGATGGTAAAAATGGCCGAGTGACAACGTGACAACGGAATCCTATTTCGAGGGCGCGATTTGTCCTAGAAAAACAAATCTTATTAAAATTGTACTCGAGATCGTATTATGTCAAATTATCTGTTTTAATCAAAATCAAACATTGCTCGTATGACAAAACGGGAGGACCTTTGCTTTGGATGATTTTGGACAATGATGAGACAAATGACAATTTCATACACTCGTGTGAGGAGGAGTTGTCTAGTTTAGGAGTACACCGATTCATATATAATTTACACCTTGAATAAAGGAAGATACATCTCATTTATTTCTACTAAAAGATATTGATTCAAGAAAGTATTCTTGGCTAGATCCAAAAAATATATATATATTATATTATTTATTGTATATATAATTATCTATATATTACTAACATCTAACTCTAACATCTAACTAATCTTATATCTAATATATATGTATATAAAATCGCGAATTATATAGTTAATATATAGCTATTGGTGTTTTACTAACTTAAACTAATTACCACATTTTCACTCGAGGAATATCTAACTCAGGAAAAGTAAAATTTGACCGACTTAGATCGGTTAGAGTTAATAATAGCTTCTTGGTGTCCGTCACGCACTTTCGCGAATTACCATGTTTTAGTCGAGGAATACTACATGACTCGGCGAGCTCTTGCTCCCAAGTGATTTCCACAAATTCCGAGATGGGTTTCTCTAATAATCTCCCTCATCCGAGTAACGCATCTCAACCAAGGTCTTCGCATAAGATTTTCTGCATGCGAACATCGCTGAACAGAGCATACCTGGCTGAGAGTCTTATCAATTTTCTGGCATGTACTTTATCTTCAGGAAGCCTTCCATCTCTTAGATATACTACAATCGGATCCATCCAATTTTCTGCCTGTGTGATTGGTTGTACTTCAATCTCATCACAACTCTTGTGCTTCAACTGCTCAACCAACACCTTTTTGTGGGGCAAGAAATTCGATCCTAGCTTTGATAAAGCATCTGCTCTGGTATTTTGGGCCCGAGTTATCTGTTCCACTTCTATCGTTAAGAAATTCTGCAATTTCTTCTGTGCCACTGCAAGGTATTTTTTCATGGGGCCTTCTTTTGCCTCATACTCTCCCTTGATATGATTTGTCACCAGCTGTGAGTCTGTGTAGACTTTCAAATTTTGCACGCCTAACTTTTGTGCTAAGTTTAATCCAGTTATCAAAGCTTCATATTCTGCCTCATTATTAGTAGCTTGAAAGTCAAAGTGAAGAGCGTACGGGAATTCTTCACCTTTTGGGCTAATGAGTAGGAGTCCTGATCCTGCTCCTTCTTTCTTGGAGGCTCCGTCCACGTAAAGCTGCCACTGTTCAGAGTTGTTCTGTTCAGCCTTTTGCTCTATAGCCAAGGCTTTTTCTTCTGCCAAGAAATCAGCTAGTGCTTGAGCTTTAATTGCTGTTCTTGGTTTGTATTCGATATCAAACCCTGCCAATTCAACTACCCATTTTGCCAATCTTCCAGACTTGTCTGGTTTTTACAAAATTTGCTTCAAAGGTAGATTTGTCAACACAATCACTGGATGACTTTGGAAGTATGGTCTCAGTTTCCTTGTGGCATGTACTAGGGCTAAAACCAATTTTTCTACTTCAGAAGGTCCTTGTAGGGATTTGCTTACAAAATACACTGGCCTTTGTATCATGCCATGTTGCTTTACCAACACAGCACTTACTGCTTCATTGCAAAAGGACAAGTAAAGAAACAGTATCTCACCTTCCTGAGGTGGAGTTAGAGTCAGCAAGTGACTGATATGATCTTTCAACTCCTGAAAAGCCTGTTTACACTCTTCATTCCACTCGAATGGACTGGCCTTCCTGAGAATTTTGAAGAATGGCAATGACTTCTGTGCCGATTTTGACAAGAATCGGTTTAGCGCTGCTAATCTTCCTGTTAATCGTTGAACTTCTTTGATATTCTTCGGTTCAGGCATGGATTTTAAGGCTTCTAATTTATCAGGGTTGGCCCTGATACCTTCTTTAGATATCATATAACCCAGAAATTTGCCTGATCTCACTCCAAAAGTGCATTTTTTTGGATTCAGCTTCATTCCTATTTGTCTCAAAACTTGACAAACCTCTGTTACATCTTACAAGTATTGGTCAAGAGTCCTGCTCTTGATCAATAAGTCATCCACATATATTTCCATTGATTTGCCAATCTTTTGTTTAAAAATGGTGTTGACTGCCCTTTGGTAGGTAGCCCCTGCATTCTTTAATCCGAAAGGCATAGACACATAGTAGTAGGAACCAAATTCAGTAATAAAAGTGGTTTTTACAGCATCTACAGGGTCCATCATAATCTGATGATATCCCTTATAAGCGTCTAAGAAAACAAAAATCTCATAACCAACTGTAGAATCTACTAGCCTGTCAATTCTAGAGGAAGTGTAACTATCTTTAGGACAAGCTTTGTTTAAATCTGTGAAGTCCACACACATTCTCCAACTGCCAACTGGTTTTTTGACTAACACTGGGTTTGCTAGCCATTCTGGATAGATAACTTCTTTAATCATGTTGGCCTGCAACAATTTTTCCACTTCTTGCTGGACAACCTGTATCCTTTCGGGGGCAAAAGATCTCTCCTTTTGCTTCACTGGTTTTCTTGTTGGGTCGATGTTGAGCTTATGGACAGCCAACTCTGTTGACAGTCCAGGCATGTCACTTGCTTTCCATGCAAACACATCCTTGTAATCTCTCAAGATGCTGACCAGCATCTGCTTCTGTTTAGCAGGTATCCACGATCCTATGCTAACTGTGGATTCAGGGTTCGATTCATCCAGCATTATTGATTCCACTGGATCGTTGGACTGCCAACTTTTTTCTTCATCTGCAACTAGGTCTTCCATTGTCACCGCCGCACCTTCATTTTTCCACCGATTGTGGTCAGATAGCGCTTCTTGGCAAGATCCACATCCCCTTTAATCGTGGCTTCTCCTTCAAAAGTTGGGAATTTCATATGTTATGTGGCCGCGCGATACCACCGCCTTAGATCAATCAATCTTTGGTCTTCCAAGAATCATATTATACGTAGATGGAGCTTTTACCACCACATAATTTACCATCGAGTCCGCTTCGTTGTCCTTGCCAAAAGTTGTCGGTAATTTTAACATACCCACGGGATGTATGGGTGGCCCGGTAAATCCGAAAAGAGGAGTTGATACAGGAGTCAACTCCGAGTTTGCTAGCTTCATTGCTTGGAACGCACTATAATACTGTACGTTTACTGCGCTGCCGGTGTCTACGCAGATCCTTCTAACCAGATTTTTCTGAATAACCGCTTCTATTACCAGTCCTTCGTTGCTCACGACGGCTGGTATGGCATCTCTAGACTGCATTGAACGGTTCCCATAACTTTTTTTCACTTCCCCGTCCTTTCTGCAAGCGCCCCTTTTATCTTCCCGAGCAGCCTTGCTACCTTCTCTGGTCCACCCACAATTGTGTTCATGCAGTGTTAATTGGGGCGTTTTTCTATGCCCATCTCAAGCAGAGACGGATCTCTGTGGTCCTCCGGTTGGTTTGTACATGGTCATATTCTGCTGTTTTTGAATTTCTCCTTCCTCTAGGATTATCTCCCTCAAGGCCGATCGATCGATGCACTCATCGATCTTTCCTTCCATTTCTGGCTGGCCGATATCTCCGATCGATCCATGCACCGTTTAGAGTCATGTCCAATATCTTTATGGTACTTGCACCACCTGGTGTGGTCTCTCTTCTCCTTGGACCCTCAACGGAGGAGGAGTCTTAGCAATTCCTTTCTTTTCCATAATTGCCGCATTGCTTGGTCGCGAGATACATTCAGAGGAATAAGGTCTCGTCCCGCAAAACACCTTTCTTCCCTAACCTTTCGAGAGATGGGAGGCGGTTACCATATCCCAAACATATTTTCTTTTCTTGTCATTCCTATCCTCGATCTTTCCTTTTTAGCATCCCTATAGGATTCCTCCTCTTGGCTCATAGCCTCTTCTCATTGACAATGTCTCGTATGCTATTTCAGACATTCCTCCATTGTGCCCGGATCTTTGCCGCTCACCTTCGCATGTAACCGCCTTCTAAGTCCCCGCTATGAAGGATGCTACCAAGAACTTATCATTCGGGACCGCTATCCGGGATGATTCTCCATTGAATCTCTTGATAAATCAGTAACATCTGTTTCATCACTTTTTTGCCTAACTGTCAGCAAATAAGTCCGGTTTCTCTGGAAAGGTCTTGCTGCGATGAATGCATGCATGAACTTTCTGGTCAGAGTGGGGAAATCCGGTATAGATCTGGGGTTCAACTTGTTGAACCAATCTCTTGTTTTTCCTGTTAGAAGAGTTGCAAATGCCCTGCATTTCATCTCTTCTGGAGCGTTACAAAAATTCATATGTTGAATGTACTGATGCATATGATCATATGGATCTTTAGTTCCATCATATGCCTGGATTTTTGGGATCTTGAACCCGGGAGAGGTACAGGGAAATGCATCAATGTCCTCAGTAAAGGGAGATACCAGCCTAAATTCATCTTGCTTAGGCTTAAGTATCGCGTCTAAATCTGCTCTGGCGTTATCACCGTCTGGGTGAGTAACCACCACCTGTACGCTAGATTCTGCTTCCTTCTTTTCTTTCTTAGCAGCTTGAAGTGGAGTATGTGCTTCGGAAACATCGTTATCTTGATTTCTCGCTTTCAAGACTGCTTTGAATATGGATTTTATCTCTTCAGCCTTGAGATTTGCCAGGTTTTCTACCAACATCTGTTTAACAGCGTCTGGATTACTTGTCTGTCCTTCTTCCATAACTTTTTTCCCGGTCTCTTGGTCATTTCGACCCGGGCTTTTATCTCCGGTTTGATTCTTTTCTTTCTCTTGTTGATTTTGTTGCTTCTTCGAATTTCCTTGATTTCGTGCCATTTTTTCTGTATTAATCACTCACTAACTAGAATTGACCCTTCTTCTAGCGTCAAATGATGTTGTATGAATATTACAAACGGGTAATCGGGTAATTCTAATTAGGAAATATAGTACAAGAACAAGAATATTTGGGTATAACTTTGGACTGAACTCTCGAGAGAGCTGCCTACGTATCCAATTTAAGTAATAAACTGGAATCAAGTCACCCTCGTAGTTCAGGGTCATCCTTATATAACAGTAGATTGTGTGTCTCTTCCTGGATGTGCTTGGAAGTTATTACTGACTATCTTCTGGACGTGGGGTCTACCCACGTACCCAAGCAGTTGAGGTGTTATTGACTCGGTCTTCACCACGTTCTCACTGTTATTACGTCCGTAAACCATTCTGGTCAGGACACGGTGGGAGTCCTGCTCCTCTGACTATTCTGTCCAGCTTCTTGATCTGGTCAGCACTTGCTGTCCTTCCGTGCCAACCCATTCTCTTAATTATCTAACCTTGGGCCTGGCCCAATTATGGATAACCCGGCCCAATAGGCCCATATATCATCAACTTTCAAGTTTCAACCATCGGTATATAGGTCTTGGTGGGTGGACGAGTTAGAGCATTGGCAATAGCCTATGGCATTTGAAGAGCTGTCTAACAAGTTTTTATTATTATTTTAATATTTAACATTGGTAGCTTCTATCGGCACCACCAAATTACTCTTGGCACTCATTTTCTTATTATTTTTTCATTCACTTTTCCACACCACCTAATCACTCAAGATACCACCTGAAATAATAATTTTGAAAACTGTACGCTTTAGTCCTTCATGTTTTAAAAATTAAACAATTTAGTCCCCAAATTGTTATCAATATTATTTCACTCTCCTTTTCCCCTATCACAAAAAAAAAAACCCTAAACAAACTCCTCAACCACTTAATTTTTTATCGTCCCGAGCAAACATCACATTGAAAAGTACTTCTCGAAAAGTCTTACACGCCGAATAATACCTACTTAAATCGAGATACAAACATAAGATGTGAATCAACTTCAATCCATAGGCAAGTCATTAAGCATCCCTATATCAAGAAACCGATGTGCGTGTGCATAACTCGTCATGTCGTTGTGATTCATAAAAAGATTCTTATTATACAAGCCTCATGTCTCAACTTATCTCCCAAACACTCAATCTTCTTCTCGGAAACTCAAGATTACAGGAAATGAGCACTATTCGTTGTTGGTTGGAAGAATTCGGAAACCGAGCGCATTGCCCAATTTCTTTCTTTCTTTATTTATGTTTTTTTTTAATTAATTAATTTATTTATTTATTTTTATTTTTTTGAAGGGTCATGCAACTGACGACGTGAGGATCATGCAATGGTGGGTGCCTAGCAAGCCCTCTCATCAAAATGTCACACAACTTCATCTTTTTTTTTTCTTTTTTCTCTCCTTTTTTTTTGCTGCGAATCCTTATTATTTTTTTCCCTTAACCAACACCAAACCATGCGTTGATTTCCTTTCACCGAGTAAAAAGAGAGTCAAAGATCGACACGTATGTTGACACTAAACTCGCATAATCCTTCATCTAATCATGAAACAACTACAGTCTAAGTCATACGTGCTTCAATTTTGTTCGTAATCGATTTCATGACATGAAAAAACGCTTAATAAAGTGCTAATTCAAGAATCAAAACAGAAGATATGATCCATCTTTCATTTTGTTTGTACTAACTCGGGTGTAAAAGGTGTTGAGGTTCCACTTTCAACATAATGCATGCACCGGAATTCACAAATATCAAGTGACATTATTATAACTACTTTACCCAAGCAAGTGTACCCTACCTCCCACTTAAGAACACACAATGTCCTCAATGTGAAAGAAAAATAAAATGAAAGTCAAGACACTTAGCTTTGGTAAAGGCGGTGGAGCAAAAACCCGTACACAAAACAAATCCGAGTGTGAAACAATAATACTAAACCAAGAGATCCGTCAAAAATCCAAAACGAGCCAAGAACTACAAAAAACAAATCCAATACGCTCCAAAAAAATGATTAGTGCAACACGGGACATACCACCCGTGCTAGAAAAACAATGTCATAATACCGGCAGTAAGGCGACACTATAAAATATTGAATGAAAAATTAAAGTGCACCGAACAAGATTAAGCCAATAGGTATTTCATTGCAATTCACCCCAAAATCTGACAGACAAACCCGACTTAATAAATAAATAAATAAAATAAAAAAGAAAAGAAAATCATAATGACTCAACAACGATTAAACTATCGTATAGAGTAAAAAAACTCGCACATCCATTGCTCAAAAGCTTTTGGAACACGGTGATAAAAAAACCTCCACACAATAAAATAATCGTGACTCAATCTAACAGTTCCTAGATACGATGACTCGATCTAACTACGAGAAAAAAGGATCTAAAAATTAGTTCTGAGTTTAAGGTCGTCAGCTCGACCGTATAACCACTCGTGTCTAAACATGGTCGTCAAAGTATAGGACCTCCCCCGATCTGTCAAAGTTAACACCCGTATAATGCTTCAACCGACAGTCATTGACCATCAAGGTCTTATCATTACCTAGACGTTTCACTCCCACGGTTCCCGAAGGATCTACCTTAACTACGATGTATGGACCACTCCATCTCGACCTCAACTTATCCGGAAATAACCTCCATCACGAATCATAAAGAAGTACCTTGTCATTGACTTCAAACTTACGATGTAATATCTTTTTGTTGTGAATCCTCTTGGTACATCCTTTATAAAGCCGTAAACTCTGAAATGCACTCATCATACAACATATCTCTACGGGCTCGCTAGGGTACTTCATGGCCTTAAACACATTAAATGTCACTCTCTCATTATTAACCGTAAGAATTAGTTCTCCTTTTTGCACATCTATAATGGTCCTACCCGTGGTAAGGAATGGCCTACCTAGGATTAAAGGCACCTCATAGTTCTCCTCCATATCCAAAATCATGAAGTCAACAGTGAAAACAAACTTATCTACCTTAACGAGGACATCTTCAACTACCCCTATCGGTCTCTTAAAAGAACGATCGGCTAGCTGAATAGTGATCGAAGTTTCCTTAAGTTCCCCTATCCCTAATCTACGGAATATCGAATAAGGCATGAGATTAATACTAGCACCGAGGTCGCATAGGACTTTCTTAAAACACACGTCACCTATGATGCACGGGATCAGGAAACTTCCCGGATCCTTTAGCTTCGGTGGCAACTTGTGCTGCAAGATAGCCGAACACTCCTCATTCAAACAAATAGTCTCAAAATCCAATAAATGACGCTTATTTGACACAATTTCTTTTAAGAACTTTCCGTAATTAGGCATATGTGCAATCGCTTCAACCAAAGGAATATTAACTTGTAACTTACGAAACATGTCAATAAACTTTTTAAATTGCTTATTATGCACATTAGGACTACGTTTAGATGGATATGGAAGAGAATTCAAATATGTCACAGCTGGGTCAGAAGACTTACCTGAGGTCCCGAAAGTACCCGGAGCGTGTCTTAAGGATTCTGGTACATCCTGGCTCGTTGAACCGAGAGACGTGGTCGGTTCAGTGTCCTGCTCAATCCTGTCTGGAGACTCTCCAGACTCTGCTTGCTGGTCCTGTGCAATCTGGTCCTCAACTGCAACTTCTGGAGTTTTTTTCTTGGATTTTTCTGCATCCTCTACCCCAACAACTTTTCCACTTCTAGTAGTTATGGCAATTACGTCCCGAGGGTTCCTTTCAGTGTTGCTAGGCAACCCTCCTGGAGGTCTACTTGTCAATTGCTCCGCAATCTGTCCAACTTGAGAAGACAACGCTTTCATTTGTGCTTCATGGCTTGCAAGAGTAGTATCGGTGCTCGATCGATATTGATTGAATGACTTAGCCATCTCATCCATCGTCTTCATTAGCTTCCCAAAGTTATCCTCAACCGTTGTACTCAAACGCTCAATAGTATGCTCCCATGAGTTTCTTGCATGTGGTGGCACATAAGATCCCGATTAATTGCCCTTTGGATATTCGCCACCGCTTTGATCACTATACCGGAATCCAGGGACATCATGTGACCCGGGATAATACTTGGGGTATTGACCTCCTTGTCCCATGTAGTTTACCTCTTCCGTAGTTTCAACTTGGGCCACATCCTTTTTCTCGCTAGCCACCCCCTTCTCGAAACGATCCATACGAGCACTTACTAATGTAACCTGCATCGAGATTTTGGACAATTGTTGAAGGATCTCTTGAGAAACATCAGAATCAAATACCCCAGCTACCTTCTTAACCGAAGGTTTACCATTCCATTGACTATTCATCGCAATCTTTTCCACTTTTTCCCATGCTTTATCCGGTGATTGATCCATAAAAGCCCCTCCACTTGATGCATCCAACCGAATCTGGTCTGTTTCTTCAATGGCATTATAATATGTGTGCATCAAGAGCCAAAGGGATATATCATGATGTGGGCATTTCCGGAGTGCTTCTTTGAACCTTTCCCACGAGTCGGCTAGAGATTCACCAGGTAGTATCTTGAATTGTAGAATTTCTGTTCGTAATTTATTCGTCTTGCTTGGTGGGAAATATCGATTCATGAACACTCGCAATAACTCATCCCACGTCGTGATCGACTCAGGAGCCAACGAAGTAACCATTGTTTTGCTTTTTCCCACAAATTGAAGGGGAAAAGTGTCAACCGGATGTTTCCTTCTGGTATGTTAGGTGGCCTGACGGTATTAGCAACTTCTAAGAAATTCCGAACATGGGTACTTGGATCTTCAGTTGGTGAACCGGTAAAATTAGCATAATTCTTCACCATCTGAATTACATTAGGCTTGGGGTGGTAAGCCACAGCAGGATTTGTCGGTGGCTTGATTGCTGGGACAAACTGTTCAATGGATGGAGTAGCATAGTCAAACAACGTCTTTTCATGAGCTTCAACAACTCCATCATCGCCATTAGCATTATTTCGCTGTTGCAAAGCCATCTCCTCTTCAGTTTCAATCAAATCCGGAATCTCTCCCTCAAATTCTTCCTTTCTTTGAAGATCGGCTTCACTCAAATCAACCTCTAAACTCTTACCCGAAGATGCCAAAGCCTTTTTTCGCGATGCGTTATTAGCCCTGCAAGTTGCTTCGATTTGTAATCTAAAGGAAAGCTTGATTCAGTTTTAGAGCTTGAGTCATGCCTCGCGCAACACGAAAAACAACAAAACTCGTCAGAGGCAAGGTTGGCTCATTGAATCGAAGACAATTTCGATTGGCCCCGTAAAACCTGAAAATTAGCAACACAGACTCTGTCTCAACCTGGTCTGACCACAGATGCAAAAACAGACTCTCCTCCAAACTCCAGAAAATTCAAAATTAATCTAATCCTAAAACCAAAAATCAAGAAAACAAAAAAAAAAGAATTGAGATAATAGAAAAGACTATAACCTGAACTTCAAAACTAAGCCTACGTTACCGAAACTAGTCCCCGGCAATGGCGCCAAAAACTTGTTCGCGAAAATCACAACTACACTAGCAAGCGGACTAGGTCAACTGTAGTATAGCTCAGTTCGTGAGCAAGGTACGTCGATCCCACAGGGACTTGTTCGATACTTATGCAAACTTAGTTATAAAATTCAAGATTACAGGTGGTTTGTGGTCTTTGACCAAAATAAACACGGAAAATTAGGTAAAAAGAATGGTTTATCAAATCAAGACGAGTTTTAACCACGTTTGAGAAAGTAGATCGAACCGAACTAGTTAATTATTTCCTAATCGTTTCCTATATTGATTCATACACTTTTGTCATTAAAGTTCCAAGAATCGAATCAATTATTGGTGTATTTTCCTAAAGTAGTTCATAGATCGTGCGTGGACTCTAGAACCCTATGAATAGCTAAACATCTACCGTGCACGGGCTAGAACAATATTAACTAAACACGAATTAAGAACTAGAAAATGCCGATAATAATTATCGTAAACCTCGCTACGAGACTACCGTGCACGGGCTAGTTAACTAATAACGATCTAATTGTTTCTTGTCCAATTACTCTTTTCAACCTTAGTTCCTTCAAGAATAATTTACGAAAACATGCAAAGAGTTGATCAAGTTCTAAACATGTAAGTTAAAACGAAACAATAGAAATAATAAAAACAATTCGTATCGGGGAAACTAAATCGTTAAGGCTTTTCTCCAATATAGACCGTTTGGTACTCTTCCAAAACAAAGTCTTTTCCCCGAGACCGGGCGTTTTTCGTGTATGAATCAATATAAATCACGATTAGGTGCAAATTAACATCGTTCAATTCAATCTGCAAATAATTTAACCTAACATGCTTGTAACAACGATAATCATCACGAATTCATAAAACATAGAAGAAAAATTCAACATGATCAAACTATTCTCAAACAATGATGAAAACATGAACTTTTATTGAAAATACTTTAGGTAAATTGTCTGCTCTCCAAATCGTCTGTATTCTGATGTATTACATCTTATTTATAGTAAACAAACCGACCTATGGGTAAAAAGGGTAAATCTGGAAGTTTTAGGGTTAAGTTGGCTCGCATAACTGACAATGTCCCTCGGTTCAGCGTCCGGGCTGATCCTGGACATGTCCGGACACGTCTTGGGCTTGTGCTGGGCATGTCCAAGACACATGGTCGCTTTACCGAGTATATTCTTCGGTTCAGCGTGCTGGTTGTCCTATGGGCTTGTCCAGAACGTGTCCTGACTGATCTTGAGCATTCCTTGGGCACCTGGGTCGCTTTACCGAGCATTATTCTCGGTTCAGCGTCCTGGGCTTTCCCTGAGCACCTGGGCATGTCTGGGCTTGTCCTGGACATGTCTGGGCCTTGTCCTGGACATGATCTTGGACTTGTCCTGGACTGATCTTGGACTTGTCCAACAGCTCGACTTGGTTCTCCTCCGGTTCGATCTCGATTTTTCTACATGTTTCGGCTCAAATCCTCTTCGGCTCGGATTATTCCTACAAAGAACCATAAAACGTGTAGTAATATAATTCGATATAGAAATAAGATAAAAATACAAAATAATCACGATAAAAGCTCATACGCAACTTCCAATCAAATTAAGCACTTTTACGTATAGTTTATCACGAATTAATCATGTTTAAGTCCAATTTCGGGGGTAAATTGATATAGAAAATGTCATAAAGTTGATTCGCATCACTCAGCCACCACTTTCATTTCTCAGCCTCCTACCACCACCTTCCCACTTGCTGCGATGCAGCTCCTCCATTTCTTGAGTTTCATTTCCAACAGACTCACAAGTCCGCTCACTTGAACTTGAATCTTGTTTGAATTTGTCTTTGCATGAAAAGACATCTTCAAAGAACACAAAAAATTTCTTGATGACATTTTCATGTACATCAGGTATGTCACTTGTGCACCAAAAATCGATAGGCATTAATGTTATTCGCATATCCCACGAATATGCAATCAATCGTTTTAGGCCTCATTTATTCATGTTTGGGCTTGGGTACTTCTACCTTCACCCAACATCCCCACACTTTCAAGTATTCATAGCCAGACTTGTAGCCATTCCACATCTCATATAGGGTCTTATCCATCCTCTTTGATGACATTGCTGAGAGAATCGCTTCCCCCACAACTTCTAGGATAAATCCGAACTTATCAACATAGCATTCATCATCTCTTTCAAAGTTTGTCTATTGCATTCAGCAATACCATTCAAGAGAGGTGTGCATGGTGTAGTTTTTTGATGAATGATGCGGCGCCTCAGCAAGACTCATGAAACAATTCATCACATGCACCACCACGATCACTACGGAAACATTAAATCCATTTGCTATGTTTAATCTCATCTTCATTCTTATATTTCATAAATACCTCAAAGGCCTCGTGTCTGCTCTTTATCAAGCAGACATATCATTATCTCGTGCAACAAAAGTAGCATCATACTTTTTCAATCATTTTAGTTTTGCACGACTTTTAAATCACACAACTTATGTGAATTAAATCCAACAATCGTACCATCTTATGTCACATTACACACAAATTAGCACTTCATTTAGAAGTAGTTTTGCATTGTTGAAGAGATCGGAACACCATAGAGTTCGCCGATGTTCAAAGTTTGAAGTGCCGCCGCATTGAACAGGTAAACCGTTGTATCCTGTGAGATAAATGCTATTACCGTAGGCACTATACCGGAGCAAATTGTCTTAAGGAAAGAGTGACTTCACTCGCCTCGGTTGAGTCTTTCAATTTCGTTTTTAATATTGCATTATTGTAATTGCGGTATCCCTTGAATGAATTGTTGTTTTACTCTTCTGTGTATTTTATTTTAACACATACGCGTTACGGTTCTAACATTACCTTCCCTCAAACATTGTCGGGGTTGAAGGCAACGTTTGATAATGCATCTTTTTGACACCCACAACTCTAACCTCTTGGCTCTTGGCTCTCGGCTTCAGCTTGTGGTATTTTTTTTTGTTGTCTAAAAATCTATGAAGTCTTCTTTGATGAAGATAAACATGTTCTCGGATCTCTGCACGGTCTGACGGAAGGATTTGTCTTCCTTAAATACATCTAAAATAAATCGACATGATTTATTAATTTAATAATAAGAAATAATGTAAGAACAAAAAATATGACGGATGGAATCATGGAAATTATTCCATGTTTATTAGAAAAAAAATGGACGTACGGTATTTTTGTTTTTTTTTTTTTTAAAAAGAAAATAAGAGGTTTGGATTTTTTTTTCTGGGTTGTAACCATGCAACATGACAGATGATTAAAGACATGAATTGGATAAAGGTTTAAGTCTTGGACGTGTATCGAGAGGCTCATGATGCGAAAAAACAAAATATAAAAAGAAATTGCAGGAATGCAGGACGATGGTCAAACTATTGAAAATCGAAAGAAGAGGACCGGGTGTGTATATAAAGAAATTGCAGGAATGCAGGACGATGGTCAAACTATTGAAAAGCGGAAGAAGAAGACCGGGTGAGGGTTCATCAATGTTTAGACACACGAACTTCCATCTCTGAAAATCAAAACACTGAATAATTGAAAACTGAAATGATGTTTTATTGATATTGATTCAACAAATACAATGACTCTCTTTTATATAGGAGAAAATCGTAAAACAAGATAAAGATAAAATTTTAACTAATTATTAAAATAATCGAAGATAAACACTAATATTTCAATTTTCAACAATTTAATCTGTAAAATATAATATCTTTTATCTTTTTTTTGACTCCGTTGATTTATTCTTATCTTCTGTGATTTGATCTCTAATATTGGTCGTGCCACAACGGTGATCTACACGTTGATAATAATGTATCTAAATTGATCAGATGTAAATCTATCAACGGAGCAGATAATTATTGTGTCGTTCGTTGTGGCACAACCGTTGCACCCGTATCATTACTCAAAAATCAATTGTGTGGATCAACGTTGTGTCTATGGGCGGACCCACCCTTCAGGTGGGTGGTTTGAAGACCACCCCAAAATATGGAAAAAATAAACAAAAAGAAAATTAATTTCTGTATAATTGAATTAGTGTTATTATTAGTATATGTACTTAATTCTTCTTAATTTCAAAACAATGCTATGTTTTTTTTTTTTTTTGAGAAACTAAAACAATGCTATGTTGGCCCAGTGGAATAAGATCCGTACTTTTTGCTAGCATTTTTTACTTATTTTATACGATCTAAATCTAATTTTTTTTCCGTTTAACTTAGACTTCTAAATCGACATTATTTTTTTGTACTTTATACCATCTAAATTTAATAAATTTGGTACCTTATACCAATAAAATGCTTATAACATTTTTCCTTACCTTATACGATCTAAATCTAATATTTTTTTCCCTTTTACCTTAGACCTTTTTTTTTGGTACATTATATCACTGAAATGCTTATAGCATTTTTTTCTTTAACTTATGCGATCTAAATCTAATATTTTATTCAGTTTATCTTAGACTTTTTAAATCAACATTTTTTTTCTACCTAATATTATCAAAATCTAATCATGTTCGTAACTTGATGTACGTTGAATATAATTCTTTGGCATGGGGATTTTTTTTCAGGATATGTATATTAATGAAAACAAGACTACTCCAAAAAAAATTCCTGGTTTCGCCGCTGGTTGTGCCAATTAGTTGTGTTTTCCCTACAAATAATAAAATTTTCATCACCTATTTTCTCCCTGCTATTGTAGCTCTTTGCAACCTCTAAAATATTTGATGGAAAATTTAGGAAGATGTCCTCCTGAAGGGAAGGGAAGGAAGAAAGAAATTCAGTAGTGATACATCCATTACACTTTCAACCACAACATCTTACACAAAACAATCAATACCACATATTCTGTTGGGACCCTTCACAAAAAATAATTCATCACTTTAATCCATGGCTACCACTTGTGTAGTGGTTTGTGCACTACACAAGAGTGTAGTGCACATATCATTATTCAAAGAAATTCAGTAGTGATACCATTGTCCCATGAAGTGATATAGTGAAGGAGAATTGAAGCCAATGGGGATAGGTAATTCTTCTTTAGTCAATACATTTGCACTGTAGACACACGTGGACGATTTCGGACCACATAATTTAAATTTGAGTTGAAACTATATAATCCAGATTCATCCACATATTTTACTCTTTATATGGTCTCACCTAATGGGGATAGTTGGCAACTTTCATCACTTGAAACAATTAGGAAAATTGTATGTGCACTACACATTTGTGTAGTGCATATTACAGTATATGGTTTATTTTCATGGATTAAAATGATGTTATATTTATTATAACGAGTCCCAATTAAAAAAAAGATGTTGATTGTATTGAGAAAGATGTTGTGGTGAAATGAGTAGTGTAGTATCACCACTCAGGGCCGGCCCTATGCTAAGGTCGGCGAGACCCGGTTCTTAGGCCCAATTCTGTCGGGGTGCCCAACGGTACATGTTTCGCTAAAAGAAAAAAAATTCGTGTAGATTTAATCCGATTCAACATAATATAATATGTTAATTTTTTTTTTTGATAAAGGCCCTTTTTTTTTTACTCTAAATGATAAAGGCCCCAATAAAAAATTTTACTTGACCAAAAAAATAGATATATACAAACAAGTTTTATTATTTTTTTGCATTTACGGATTGTAAAAACGCAATAAGTGTTGGAAAAAATGTAGTACTTAGGATTTGACAGAGAATTAGAAACTCTAAGACACGTTAATAACGTTGCTTTTAAGAGATGTTTTGTCCACGATTTGTCACTAAGGGATCAAATGAAAATCTTTTACGAGGATCTGATAGGGTGTTTGATTCAAATAAATGACTTGTTTGAATCAAACCGAAACACTCAAAGTTTTTCTAATAATGTTGTCAAATTTATGGATTTTCGTCTTCATACTTATGCATTTTATAGGTTGCAAGTCTCTATAAACAAATGGATGTCTTTTTGCACCGGATGAAAGCATGCAACCATTACACAAAGGTAAGTACATATATCGGTTCGAAAATGCGTGTATCGAAAATGCATATCCTTCATGAATCGATGCATGCGATGGTTTAGGTTTGAAGCGATGCCTGAACCCCCACGAGTTGGCGCCGCGCTCGACTCGCGAAGGACGACGCCCTCGACCCACCGCGACCGACCCCGCTTTCGTTGCGATAACATTAATTCGTACGGCAACTCGTATGCAAACGATAATCAAAATATTTCTTTATGAAAAAATATCTAAAAATAAGTATGTATTAAAAAAAAATCAACTAAAAAACTCAATTCGAGGATTTGGTCTTAGGCCCAATACATGCGAGGGCCGGCCTGTCACCACTCACTCAATTAACCATTTGCATTGCAGTTGAAATCCGCAAAACTTAAAGGACAAACGTAAAAGTCATTGATGAAAATGACATTTTTCTTTATTTCCTATCAATGAAGACTTTTTGGTTCTTTACTTTTATTTTTATTTTTAATAAAAGTTATATCAGAAGATATTTGGAGTTATTAAAAAAACGGTTAATCTCTAATCGAAAGACTCTCCGCTCTTCGGTCCCACGGAATAAATGTAGATGTTAATCAGATAATTTAGTGGCTCAGAGTCAAGAACTGCCATTATACCAAGACACTGAAAGATGTCGTCAATTTACGGTATTCGAACCTCCACACTACAACTTCCACTTCAGCTATTATTACAACACTCAAACTCTTTACCACTAGACCATATTCTTGAGACACATTTGGAGTTATTATATTATATGTTTCATGGGTCTCGGGCTTTTGGGTGGGTTGCACAAGCGTGAATTCCTCGTATTTTTGTTTTTGTTTTTTACTTTTCATTTTTTATTAATCTTATTTTTTCTTCAGAAAACTATGAAGTTCTCAAATCATCCATGTATGTCTACGATGCAAATAAAGTGATTAGGAAGAATTACACCTCAAATAAAGCCACATCAACAAGGAAAAATTGTTAAGAAAGCTAATATGCTGCCACACCCTCCTTCGAGGGGAGGGAAAAAGGAGAGAGGAAAGGAAAAGTTTGATACTTACTCCGTTTTTTTAACTGTCACTTTTCATAATTTGATTTTTTCACTAATACCTTTTATTTTAGATTACCAACACATCATTTATTATTTTTTTTTCCACTTATACATCACATTAACTACAAAATTTAAACAAAGTCTTACACTCCAAATAATATAAATTACATTTCCAATGCATCGAAAACACCATAAGTCATTTTGAAACTCCAATAACACTATTATCAATGTATATTTACATTTCCAGTATAGTGTATTTAATGTTTACAAATATATTCAAAATATTAAAGAAGGAAAATCTAGTCATTTCATACTAGATTTTAGATACATTAATCACTTTTTTAGTTTGTCTGTCCACACAAAAAATGTAACATCCTGACTTTTAAGAAAGTGTAAAATAGTAATTGGGCATACCCACTACGACCTAATTATTATTTATCATATTTATTAAAATAAAAAGGATTTAATTATTTAATTAAAGAATTTAATTAAATGGCTATAAAAAGGAAATAATCCCCAAAATACCTTATTTGGTATCATACGCAAATTCTGAAGAAAAAAAAAAGAAGAGGAACGATGGCAACAGACGCATGAAGGTTTTGAAAAGGGAGAACGTAAACTTCAACCGTGTGACCAATCCGTTCATCGTTTCAAGATGCCGTTGTAGAGTAAAATGATCACCGCGAAGAGACGCAACTTTGAAAAACAACATCTTTTTGTTTCGTAAGTTTTCAGTTTAGCCCTAGTTTTTGGTATTCGTAGAGTTCGATTCTTCAAAAATTCGTATCTTTTAATCCGTAGCTCTGTTTCGCAGCCATGAGTAGTCGAAACAATCGTCTTCGAACGTAGATTATTAAAAATAGTTTCACAGCAAGTAATCCAGGTAATCTTCGTTCTATGCACTTTTTCAGTTCATTTTTTTAAGGGAAATAGGATTTTAGGGTTTCTTGTTGATCAAATAGGTTTCGGGGTTGAGGATCAACAGTTGTTGTGGTTGCTTGGCGTTATGCTTTCAGTTTTGCTGGAAATTAAGGTAAGAGGCTCTTCCTAACGAATAATTATGGTTTTACAATGTTTAGGTTGAGTGTTAGTTGTAGCAAGGAATCATATTTTATGTTGTAGGTAAAATGTTTGATTCTATGTGATGTTTAGTTATGTTTAAATTAGGTTTTTACTGCCGTTTCTTTGTGATAGTTGATGTTAAACATGTTTGATTTGAGTTAGAGATCGTTAAGTTGCAGAAAATCATGTTCAGGGCTTTTCAGGTGCAATGCGCAAGCATTCAGCCCAGTTTTGGGGAAATGTTGTTTTAAGCTGCGAGTCCAGTTTTAAATATTATTTCTTGATCTAATAACATTAAATGAAAATGAACAAGCTTCGATTGATTTTCTGATGCGTTTGGTTCCGGCACCGAACGTATTCTTAAAGGGAGTTGAAGTTCGGGACCGTCGGAAGAGCATGAAAAGGCTTGTGCTTTGATGAACTAGAGTTCATCAATGTCTGTGTATTTTCTAGGCCTTGTCCGTGTATAGTGGTCTAGGAAAGAGAGTAGTGTATGCGAGGAAGCTTACCTGAAAACACTTAGGTGGCTAGATAACAACGGTAAATAATTACATATGTGTAGTAAAAGCTAAAACGTCACTTATTCTCGGTTAGGCACTGATTCATATCGGCGATGTGATACGTTCAGTAAAACAAACAACGCTGCTGGCCTATAAATGGCTGAATGGCAGTGGAGGAAATTCGCCGAACGTATATGCATACCGGGGAGATCCTGGGACTATCGGTGCTAATCACCGTAGTTAGCAAGTATATCTCGTGATGGATTTTCATCATGCACACTGTCCTTGAATAATGATGTAACCAAGATAAGTTAAGCTAGAAACGTATAGTCACGATATGTTGATGGACATGAAGTGAACCCTAGATTGAGTCGGTCTCATAAAGATAAATTAATAATAATCACAATAATAACCTTTTGTTGTAGAACTTAGTTGTTCATGTTAGTAATACCATCCGCAACGGAAGCGATTTTAAGGATCTAGATCTATAAAATACACGTAATAAAATAACTAGATCTATATCTATAAGGGGGTTGTAGATCATACCTCTTGGATCTCAAAATCCAAGTTGAAGAACCGCAATAGGAAGATTACAAGTAGATGTGAAGAGCACCACGATCTTCCGTACGTGTGATCCAAGCAACTCCCGGTGGAAGGAAATCCTCGTCTCGAATCCTTCCGATATGCTACCCGGAAAAATCTCCAAGATTTTTCCCTTATTCCCCTTGGCCGAAAAAAAATTTCACCTTCTCCTCTCTAAGAGGTGTAGGTCGAAAATTACATTGTGTATAAGGCTTGGGAGAACTCTCTTTATATAGGAGAGTAAAACTTAGCCTCCAAGGATTTAATAATTAATACAAAATCAATTATAATAATCCTATTAAATAAAAGATAATCCCATAATATTCTAGAACAAATCTAGAATAATATTTATCTTTATTTCTTTCCATAAATATTTATCCAATAAATATTTTATGCACATGTCTTATTAAATCACAAGAAAACCGATTTCTTGTTCATTAAAATATGCATTGGCCGAAATTCATCATTGTGACCTAGTCACTATTTTCGACTATGATACACAAATTGGGCCAAGATTATGAAAAATGTCTTTTCCACATATTTAATTATTTAGCCCAACTAATTTAATAGTCCACTAAACAATTAATTCACATATCGTTTTAATAAAGTCCAACAAGAACTAAATTAATATTATTAGGATTCGACGTCCGAGAATAGCTATGCTATATTAGGAGGCACGTCGGGGACCATGGATTAATAATCAGCGGCTCCGATAAATCAAATAAATAATTATCTTACAAACAGAATAATTATATTCGATAAATCAATCACAGGAATATGCCACCATAATCCCGTGACTGCACTCCTCCGATTATAAGATTATATTTATCTCCTCACGAGAATAATAATAAGCGTCCATTGATATAATCATTACATATGGATTAATCCTCCATAGACTGTTCATTCTAAATCGGGAAGTTACCGTTAACCCTTTCTAGAACCTCTTATCCTTATTTACCATTAACCCACTAGTGATCAATTAATTCATACAACTCATTTGGTAGCTAATCGGTGTAATATGAACTCCATGGATCGATCGGTTTCTAGGATTAACAAATAGTGGAAGCGTCTATCTACTTCCGAAATGAAAGGAATGGATTCCGTATTCGTGATAACACGTACTACTCACTCAATCCAAGACAATGCCAAGATGGGGTAATTCGGACCACATACTCGGTGTAATCCTTAACCGTCAAGTCAAACTTCATACCGATTCAAGCAGTTGACTGTGATCACCTCAGGATTAAGATATATCCATAAATATGATCATCCATTGATTCGATAAAACTTCTCGATTACGGAATTATATCATGAATTCTAATCAAATCGGTCCAGCCCAATATGATATATCTATCATATATAAATGCCCCACTAGGTTCTCTTAACCGAAAAAGTCCGGATAAGACAATCACACCTATTGTGTTATGGGCGCATTAATAGCACGTTAAAGGAGAGACCCGATACTCTCGATTAACTTCACTACGGGCTAATTGTATTTTAAGTACATCTTCACTAACTCAATCCTCCCGTGTATATACCATACACTGAGTTAAGTGATTACATAAAAGATATGCTTTAGGGTTTTCTATAGTGTAAATACTATTGTCACATCGGTGAATATGAGAATAATAAATATGAATAATAATGTCAATTCATTTATTAAATAAAACAATTACAAAAATTGTCTTTCGGGCATAACACCTAACAATCTCCCACTTGCACGAAAGCATGTGATTAATTGTTTTATAGCACACCCTATTATTTAAACTACAACAAACCACATCTCCCACTTGCTCTAAAGCAATGGAGACCCATCCCGTATTCTAGTACCCATTAAGCATATCATAACCATTTCTGATTCCAAAGTACACTCAGAGTATGCCGTCGTAGGATAGGTCGGTGACTCGGGAGCACCTACATCTAAATGTCATGGGTCTTAATGATTAGTCGGGTTGTCGGCTCGAGACGATCCGTAGAATCAAACGTTACGGTCCATGTAATCATGTGGTACGTTCCCAATATGCTATTGACCTCTAGTGATTTGAAAATCCTTATAAGCTACCCTTCATCGTGTGCACAATGATGTGGTATCGGCTTCCAAATCTAGAATCACTCCCTGTGATATGAAAAGGAAATCCTTAAGCTATATCGCTCTCTTGCTACTACAAAAGCCGCTAATCACCCAACTAGTAAAAGTCGAGTTGGCGTTCTTTGGATTCCTCCAGAAATAGCTTCAACACAAGAGTAAACACTCGAGCCCGAGATCGACTTAACGATCATCCTCAATCTGACTCAAAGTCAAAATCAGTGTATCACACATATCCAAGTTCACACATGAATATGTCCGCATATTATTCCTCGTTCTCTCAAGATACTAAAGGACATACTTAACTTGCTTTGTTAACAACCAAATCTAAGATTCGGTCAAAGTTGACGTTCAATAACCTGACCATCTCTTACTAGAAAGAGAATCTATCCCATTTCTCTTGATCCAAAGATTTAGAGAGTCATTCCTGAGGCATAGGGTAGAACTTCCTCGTTGAATGTTGCATACATAGATGCATCATCTTAACCAATAAGATGGATGGGAAACCAAAGGATCGATTCTAATGAATTCGACCGAGTCAAACTCTTAAGAATGTTGTCCAAATCTCATTGCGGAGAATTGTGGCATTGTCGGATCTCGACTTCAGATAACACACCCATGTTGATTCCAACTGGTGCATTGTTATCCTTCACAAACACTAATATATGTAAGTATATATTCACTACTGTACTAAAATTGATATCTAGTCTACAAAAGACTTATCAATATTCTGGTCAAATCCACATATTGTAAAAATATATGACTTCAGGTGACCGAGAGGTTTGCTTTTTATCCACAAAGGACATAAGCCTTGACAGTCATCCTGTCATAAGTTCATAAGGCAATACCCTTCTGTTCCGAATGAATCCAGACTCCGTTTGTTTGGCAAGAAAGTCTCAGGGAATCACCCCTATTTTCTGCTTTTGAACGAAATCATGCAATACTAAGTGGTAAGAGAGTTCAAGGTCTGATTAACTCTCTACTTCTTAGAGAATTACCCCTAGACCACTAAAGCTTTGCTCTGAAAGATAAACTTTCCTATTCATTCTACTCTTTTCCGTGTAGATCCAATTACTCCCACTGGGCCTGAGACGCTCAGGTGGTTCTACAAGAGTATGAACAGAACTGGAGTACCGAACTCCATTCACAGGGTTATGGCTATTAAACCAACCTCTATTATCAGAATCCTATACTGCTCACAAAAGAGCCATAGGTCATCAATCGATCCTCAGACTATAAAGTCCGTATAACCCGTAATGGGTAATAGATAAACCATACTCCCAATACTTACTGGGTGGATCGAAATTCTGATCTAGTTTAGTAGTATTTAGTGTTATCACCAACATCCGATGTTGGATGTGGTCTGATTTTAATCAGTTAGTAACTACCTTGAGTAAACGTACTTCAAGGTTCAAGGTTTTGTTGTTCATGGACTCTATCGGAAAGGATGCAACAGTATCACTGTCCCTTCCCGATTTCAAGAATCTTATAACTAACCTTTATACTCAATAGGTTAAAAGATATATCATGAATGGTCATTGACCGAACGTATGCGTGAAATTCCTAGTCTTACCTTCAAGCACCGTGTGCTAAATGCTTATATTTATGGAAGTGGGGTGAACCGAATCCACACTTTATCCGTAAATACCAAAGCATATTCTAGGTAGACTTCTCGGTCTTACATTTCAATGTAAACCGTTATTTCGCTTCCAATATCTTTATTGAGTTAAGCAGTGTATTGTAGCACATCTAAAAACTATATAAGGCAATTTAACGGTTTCTCACTTAGTGAAAGCATTTCACTATGAGGCAGACCGAGCATCAGTCCCTAGGACTATGTGATGGCCCATTTCTGAGTATAGAATACTCTATCTCTGTTGAAAACAGAGAAACCTCAAAATATTTTGGATAAACTTACCGGAGTGTTTGAATAGTTATCAGACAAGACGTCACTACTCGGAAGCTCCTACTAGCTCGTATCTTTCATCAGACCCTGAAGGTCGTCATGAACAAGCTATGTTACTTCTTTATAACCATTATCCTTTCCCGATTGAAACGGAACTTAGTCATTGAACCTTTGAGACAATATAACCAGACTGGGAGAAAGGAATCACCCTGGGCCAGTCTTCAGGTCTTTTCTTTTAGGGACTATGCACTAACTATGAAATATGAAGAAGCGTTTATCTAAATATAGAAACCAATTGCTTTTAACAGTTCTTAAGATGTGTTTTATATACATATTTCAGCATTTCTAAGTGGTTTTGACTTTATCAAACAAAAGTCCGAGTCTTGGATTCGTACTACAAATGGTATATTCACTTTCTATACGACAAACAAATTATCGGATAGAAGGTAAATCTATTCGTTCCAACGAATCTTAAACAGAAAATAAATTTTCCGCGATATCCAAGGATTGAATCCGAGATTCATTTCCTTATATCACTCCCACTATTATAGCTAAAATTAACTGCCCGTTGTTTACTCCTTTAATCGTTAAATGCACTGCTACCTTGTTCTGCCAAAGAACTTAGCTCGAGAAAATCGCCAAGGATTCATAGGTTGGTGATCCAAAATCACCGCCCTTATCCTATGATTTTGAGTTTAATTAATTTTAGTTCACCTTAAAATTTTCTTAGTTTAGATGACTAACACTTTTAGACATATTCTCCCATTCTTGACTTTCCGTGAATGGAAGCGAGTCTTGAACGGCAATGTTCGTTTGAGTAGACACTACTCTTGAACCGTGGGATGTCTATTTCGAGTGTTACTCGTCGGGACTTCTCGGATTTTCTAATATACCAGAAAAAACAACAAATCATAACATTAAAGCTCTCACTAGTTTATCGGTTCCAAATACCGTCTAACGAGCAATGCTTTATTTTTATGATTTTCCGATTTTTTCGATTAGAAAATCTTTCGTACATAGTTCCAATGTTTCCAGAAAAACAATAAATCATAGAACTCCCACTAGTTCATCGATTCCAAATATCGTCCAACTAGCAACATTTTATGACTTTCCGCTTTTTCAATTAGAACGGTTACGTGTGTAGTCAGTTACACTTTTCTAATGTTCTAGAAAAACAACAAATCATAAAGCTCCCACTAGTTCATCGATTCCAAATATCGTCCAACTAGTAACACTTCATGATTTTCCGATTTTTCAATTAGAAAATTACTCGTGTAATTACTACACACTCAAAATTCACTAAAAGAATTTCAAAGTCCAAAATCACCTTTGATCAAACTAAGTTTGTCTTTCGTTTGACACGAATGACACTAGTGACATACCTATATGTCACTGCGTTTTTAAAAGGCTTAAGAGAAAATATCTCTTTGAAAAATAATTGCATTATCGATTAACTAGTTCAACGCCCTAGTTACTTTCCACTTTTTAACGAAGTCAATACTAGTCAATTATAAATTTTAAGCAATTTAGTAAGGGATAATGCTGTAAATAAAATGACATAAATTAATTCAAGTTTAACACTACTATATTATTTATTTTAGGAATTGTAAACTAAAAGATAAGTCTACTCTACCATTCCAAGGTTTTAACCTCGCATCTCAGTGCCGCCGTAGGGTAGGTCAAAGAGATGACGGTTAAATCGAGACAATCTCATCAATGAATAACTTGTGAGAATCGAACATCCCACGAGAATCGAACATCCCTTTATTCATTGACCACCTTCCTTTTTTAGCCTAGATATTACCAAAAATACCCATGATGAGTGTGACCTACTATATCGGATCTCTTAGGTACGCCCCGAGTGTGCCGTCGTAGGATAGGTCAGTTACCCGACGAGTACCCAGAAATCCTATCCTTTCGGAGACCAAGCCATGAATGTTGATAGGGGTGAACACCATCCGTAGGGGGACGAAATCAAAGCGCCGCGAGGCGTCACCCTTCTCTCACTTACTTGTATCTATAGTAGAGGCCGTGGGGTTGGCTGTCGCCTCCCCCGCTCCCACTCAATAATTTGGAAGTGGTGGTGGGTTAACTAACCACGTCTTTTTGATGTTAACATAAAAGCTCATCAAATCAAGGATTCCGAATGGTGTCGGTAACGTAGGCAAGCCTACCCGTCCTATTCATTGGAACATATGTGACAGTCGGACGAAGTCGGGTCAAGAGAGTCCCATTGAGATAAGAAGGAATCACCCCTCCGCTCGCCGGTGTAGCTTAATCTTGCCGGACCCCCGTGCATACATCACACTAGGAGGGTTCAGTCGGTCGAGCAAAGCTCAGTTGACCACCCAACCTATAGGCGAACCGTTGTTATCCAAGATTTATTGTTCTTTTACCATCATTCAATCTCGTAGACACTACGAATTGAAAACGTGATCTCGTTTGGGCTTTAAGGCGGTTCACCGAGAACACACACCGAAAGGCTTAACGATTTCATAACCCGTCCTCGGATCTTTAATTAGTTACTAAATTAATTAATTACCACGTATTAATTAAATTTCAACTAATTACACGAGTTTGTATACATGCCTATTTTAATTACCAAAATTAAAATTCTACATGTATGCAAGGAGTGGATTTATGATATGATGCATGTCATGGCAATTCCGATTTTATGTCTATTTTATGATCAAACACATAAAAAATAAATTGCGGAAAATTTAAACACCGAGATGGATTGTTGTCTCGGAATTTATCAATGAAAAGTAACAAGTAATAAAATTTATAAATCCGGTTTACCCCAAGTGCAGGGATCGTAGTATAGAGGTTAATACCGGAGTCGATCCACAGGGAATCGAGGTTGGTCTAGTTCTTAATTTTTCGAAAGTTTGTCACGGAAAATAAAACAAAACAGAATTAAAACGAAAACAATAAACTGACAGAGAGGTTGTCAATCCAAAGCCGGAAAGATAGTTACTGAACTAAGTTATTTCTACTTTATAACTAAAACTACAATTTCTACGATTACTACGATGAAGGCGAAAGCAAGACAAAGACAACGATTTCTTTTCAATTAATTTAACAACGAACAAGCAATGATCCATCGATTCCACAACACTCAATTTCTTCTCTGGATTATCTTGTAGTGATTTAACGAAAATTGTGATTCACCCATCAAAGGTATGAATTTCTACTTTCGTAGATAATTCGCCTATCAATCTTTTATCTTTCGATCTTAAAGATTAACGCTTTCATAACAAAGGTGTGAAATCTCTCAATTTCGTAATCTAGATATTCAACCTAACAACTCTCGTTATTTTAGATCAAAAATCCAATCTTTAATATGGTGATCTAAGTTTAACAACGACTCTTGTCAAACGTTAAACATCAAATATGCAACGATCTCTCGATATAATTGCATAAAAACGAATAAAGCATAATAAAGATACAACTTTTATTAAAACTTACAAGATAATCCAAATTCGAAATCGAGATGTGCTAAGAATCGGCTTCACAAGGCTTGTTCCAACGTGCTTAGCCTCTCATCATCGTTTGATTACAACTTAATTTATACATACAAGCATATACATATACATACATAGACATATGCATACATGTATCTTTATTCATTCATACAAGTATGCACATATTCATACATAGACATATATGTATATTTGCATACATATTACTTCAAGTCTTTAAAGAGATAGAAAGTGAAGAAAAACATAAAGGAAGAGATGGCCATCAATGGAAGAAAGGGGCGGCCATGTGAAGTTATTTTTTTTTTTAGGTGAATGGTTCTTTGATATCCCCCCTTCCTTCTATGGTGATGGAGGTGTGTATATATAATATCTTGTATAAGGGAGGTGATATAAGGGAGGTATCATTTGGGGGAGGCTAGGAGGTTGTTATGTAGGCTTGGAGGTTGTTATGGAGGCTTGGGAGTAATGATGAGTTTGTTGGGGAGGCTTGGGAGTTTGTTAGGTAGGCTTGGGAGAGCAAATAAATATCTCCGGTTCGTCCGTTTTTTCAGCTGTTCGGAAAAAAAAATCATAACTTGAGTTGTAGACCTCCGATTGACGTGATTCAAAATGCGTTGGAAAGCTCGTTTGAATATCTACAACTTTCATCAAGACCTCGTCCCCTGAAAATGCCTCTAAGTCAGGTCAAATTTCCATCGAAAACAGGTTACGGTAGAAGCTCGTTGGACAAAATTGATCCCTTTAACTCGTAAACTCGTAGCATCTTCTTCTCTTCCTCAAAATCCATATTTTAGGATTCCAAAACATGCCTTCTTCATCAAATATTCTCTTTGTCTCAAAATATTCTCTTTGTCCCCAAATATTCTCTTTGTCCCTCTTAGATTTTTCTTTTGCTTGATCAAAGAAAACTCTCAAATGCTCGTGATTCGATCTTTAGTTAATCTCCAGCAGTAATTTTATCTTTTTTACTGAATACAAAAAACGAACCATGAGTATTTTCGACAACAACAGCTTTTAATAGTACAAGATATATATATATATATATATATATATATATATATATATATATATATATATATATATATATATATATATATATATATATATATATATACATAGATATCATCGAGAGAAAAAAAAAAGCAAAGAGAGAAAAAAAAACAAAGGAATATATATAAAAAAGGAATATTTTTATTCCTTTGAAGATATATATAAATATATGGATAGATAGATAACTACTACTTATACATTTTGGTAATTATGACTGAGTTGATATAATAATGCTCAAAATCCGAACCTTATCATCTTTTAATCATTTTTAGATCGAAAATATGTATTTACAAGACATCAAAACATTGCAAAGTGTAATCACATATAAAACCAACGATAAAACACATAAATCAACCACTTTTGCAATTAAACCGTTTAAAACCTCACTTGCTCAATAAATCGATTAAACGCTCATTTTCTATGCAAATAATATAAATGTGGAGGAAATCATTATAAAATATATCATTAGAATTCGTATAAAATCACCCTTAACAACTCCCCCACACTTAGCTTTTGCTCGTCTCGAGCAAAACAAAACAAGAATCAAGGCTCGAGAAAAGATAGACACCTCAAAGAAATATAACATATATTCAATAAATCGAGAGGTTCACCCTGGTGTGTGTGCATAGCCATAGAAAACTTCCACTAAGTCCAAACTTGAAAAATTCAAAGCAAACTAGCTAATACCCCCTTCAAGCTAGTAATAAATGATACTTATAAGATGCACCCTACAAAACGTGACATATCCCGAAAAGGATAATAGAATGTATCTAGGACCTTTCTGATATACTCAGAGGATAATCCCTACAAAGATATCATCGGTTTATACTGGGGATAAGGTATACGATAACTATGTCTTTCACCCATGTTCTATTTTTTTATAGAATACTAACATATCCGAACTCATTGCCAAAATCGACTATCTTGCAAGTGTCATGAGGTGAGATCGAATACATTAATACCTATCTAACTCTTTTTTTTTCTTCTCTTTTTTTCAACACACATCAGAATGAGCTCTTGCCCGTCATATAGAGAATAGGATATTCGAGATATACCCAACCTTACTCAAATCATAAGGCGACTTCTTCTTCGATCGTGAGCTTTTGGTCATCATAGTGGTATAGGACATTCGAGATATGACTTACCGCACTCAAATCATCGACCGACTTCCGACACACACAATTAATTCTATTAAATTCAACAACTTCTTCTTTTTTTTTTTTTTTTTTTTTTTTCAAAGCACAATAGTTACGCTTTACTTATCACATTCAAACCTAAGATATTCACAAAGATAACATACTTTGGATCTAAACACAAACTATCATAATTGTCACGATATATACGTTAGCACTACGCATACATGACTTATAAGATAATCAACTATCACTAATCCAAAGGGTATAGCTTTATATTTTAGCTCATCATTCACTATGGCTTGTGAAAAATATATCGGGTGAAACAACCAACTTATCGAACATACGAATACTGACATCAATACCGAACAAAGATATGCATTGCTTACTCGGAACTAAAAAAAAAACTAAAAATTTTGAAAAATTTAGCTCTTTTTTTTTTTTTTTTTTTTTTTTTTTTTTTGCATAGAATCATAATGAATTAAGCAAATGGTAGATACACATAACCGACTATTCCTCCCCACACTTAAATCACAACGTGCCCTCAAGTTGTGCGAGAAAGTAAAAGAAAAAGAACACTTAGCCGATTGTAGTCGAAAGAGGCAATTCGGAAGTGCTTCAAATCAGATCGTAAATGTCTGATTTAAAGTGAAGAGATCGTGGACCATCCACCGGAAAAGCGACATCGCCTGAAAAAGCGCACAATCACTATCGCAAATATCCCGCACACTTGACAAACACGAAAATATCTCGGGATACGGGAATATAACATGTTACACGAAAAATCTGATACAAGCACAGGAAATAATCGCTCAGATGGAAAAATCACCATACAGGGAAAACATAGGACATCTAAGCATATACGTATCATAGAGAGTATCACATGAGCATAAATCATCAACTCATAGTCGATATTCCTACTAGATCATAAAATGAAATGTAGTGAGTCTTTTATACCTGTGTCCTCAAGGGTTTTGTCAAAGCAGTCCAACAACCTAAGTCCAAGAAATGATGTATTTGAATTTTCTCTTTGTTATACCTCGGGATTTTCGGATAACCACCTAATCGTTCCTCTTTAATGATATTCAAACATTCATCGGGACTTAGTTGTGTTTTTTTTTTTTTTTTTTAAAACAGGAAAATGCCTATCCTAAAAAACATCCAGATTCTTTAATGTCCGATTGGTAAAAGACTAACCTAATGAAAATTAAAGTACGCAATTTAATATTTTTACGGGCTGCCTCCCGGTAGCGCTTTTGGTTAACGTCGTTTGCTCGACAAATCTATTCTCACTGGATCAGGCCACTTCACCTTCCTTCCACCCACTACATCGTAAGCTCGATCATTGGTGTGGCTGCGAAACAAAGATCTCAACACATGGGGTCAAGTTTACGATTGTTTTCCAAACACTTTTAATCCTCCCCATTGTAGACTTCTTCTTTTCAAGCTTTCTCTTTAATTGTGCCTCCCTTTTGAGTTCTTCCATATCCCAACTACCAGCTATAACTTCCTCTAATGAACCACCGCCGTCCGCCCTCGTAAAACAAGTCGGGTGAAAATTCATCAAACTCAGTGACTTCGGTCATACCACACCCGAGGATGTCGAGGAAATGAACAATCAAAGGTTTCTCTTTGATTTGACCTACATAATGCTTGCACCTTTGGCCATTCACTCTGAACGGTTGGTCACCATGACCTCTTAGTTCTAAAACACCTCCAGGAATGATTTGCAGAATTTCAAATGGGCCGGACCAACGCGTCCTCAACTTTCCAGGAAACAGATGCAACCTGGAATTATAAAGTAAGACTTGCTCCCCAACTTGAAATTCTCGCTTCTTGATTTTAGCATCGTGAAGGAGTTTCATTCTGTCCTTGCTAATCCTGGCACTCTCGTAGGCCCGGAGTCTAAACTCATCCAATTCATGCAACTGCATCAGTCGATGTTCACCACATGACTGGGCATTAAAGTTCAAGAACTTAATGGCCCAATATGCTTTATGCTCTAATTCGACTGGCAAATGGCATGGTTTGCCATACACCATCTGATAAGGAGATGTACCCATGGGAGTTTTATAGGCAGTACGGTATGCCCATAGTACATCATCTAGTTTGAGACTCCAATCCTTTCTATGACTGTTTACAACTTTTTCCAGGATCCTTTTCAAACTCTGATTACTTCTCTCGACCTGGCCACTAGTCATAGGGTGATATGGTGTGCCAATTTTGTGCCGGACACCATATTTCTCAAGGACTTTTTCTAGTGGCCTGTTGCAGAAGTGCGTTCCCTCATCACTGATTAAGGCACGGGGACATCCAAATCTCACGAAGATATTTTTCTTGAGAAAGCTCATGACCGTTTTGTGGTCATTGCGAGAAGTGGCTTGAGCCTCCACCCATTTCGATACGTAGTCAACGCAGACTAAGATGTATTTGTTTCCACAGGAAGATGGAAACGGGCCCATAAAATCAATACCCCACACATCAAAGATCTCACATTCTAAAATGGGCTTCAATGGCATGTCAAAACGCCTAGTTAAAGCACCGGTTCGTTGGCACCTATCACAAGCCTTGCAGAAGGCTTCTGAATCCTTGAAGATCGTGGGCCAATAGAAACCAGACTGAAAGATTTTAGCAACGGTTTTCCAGGGACCAAAGTGGCCACCAGTAGGTCCACTGTGGCATTGTTCAATGATATCACGTTGCTCTGATTCGGGGACACATCTTCTCAACAATCCATCTTTCTGATTTTAAAGAGGTAAGGTTCATCCCCACGAAGGTTTTCAAATCGAGAAAAATTTCTTCTTCTCCGATATGAAAATTCGGATTTAAATATCGGGAATGCGGTGTAGTTGACGATAGAGGCAAACCATGGAACATCTGGAGTGCACTCGTCTATATGCATAACATGCTCGAGAGGAAAGTAAAGGTCTATCTCTTCAGGTTCTTTCTTTTCATCATTCTGCATTCTAGAAACATGATCTGCTACTACGTTTTTTATCGCCCTTTTATCCTTAATTTGAACATTGAATTCTTGCAGGATCGGTATCCAACGTAGTAAGCGCGGTTTAGCATCTTTCTTTGTCATAAGATAGCGCAGAGCAAAGATGGTCACCCAAATAAGTTGTGTCGAGGCACCCAACAAATAACTACGAAATTTGTCCATAGCAAAGACTACGACCAATAATTCCTTTTCGGTGGTTGTGTAGTTCACTTGTGTGGGGTTCATGTGTGGATCAAGCGTAAGAGATGGGCTGGAATTTTCCTTAATTCGATGACCTAAGACCGCACTAACGGCGTAGTTGGATGCATCGCACATGAGTTCAAAGGTAGGTTCGGTCGAGAGATAAGGATCGGGCGGAAATCGGTTGACTTTTAAGCTCATCAAACGCATGCTTGCAACTATCATCAAAATTGAAAACAACATCTTCTCTGAGTAAAGTGGAAAGGGGCTTATCTATCTTAGAAAAATCCTTAATGAACCTCCTATAAAAACCAACGTGTCCAAGTAAACCTCTTACTTCACGCACATTTTTAGGGAATTTCATCTTCTCTATAGCCTCAACTTTTGCCCTATCTACTTCCATTCCTCTTTCTGATATCTTGTGGCCAAGAACTATTCCTTCATCTACCATAAAATGGCATTTTTCCCAGTTTAGGACTAAGTTCTTCTCCACACAGCGGGATAATACTTGATCAAGATTATCAAGACAGTGATCAAAGGATTGACCAAAAGGCGAGAAATCGTCCATGAATATCTCCATACACTTTTCAACAAGCCCATCAAAGATTGCCAGCATGCATCTTTGGAATGTAGCTGGGGCATTGCAAAGACCGAATGGCATTCGCCTATAAGCGAATGTACCATAAGGGCAGGTGAAAGTGGTCTTTTCTTGGTCGACTGGGTCTATGGGTATCTGGAAATATCCAGAATATCCATCAAGGAAACAGTAGAATGCATGTCCTGCCAGACGCTCAAGCATCTGGTCAATGAAAGGAAGGGGGAAATGATCTTTCATCGTGACTTCATTAAGTTTTCTGTAGTCAATACAGACTCTATAACCAGTTACTAGTCTCAATGCTATTTCTTCACCCTTTTCATTCTTCTCGATAGTAATTCCTCCTTTCTTAGGAACTACTTGAGTAGGGGACACCCATTCACTGTCAGCAATTGCAAAAATAATACCCATGTCCAAAAGCTTGATAATCTCTTTCTTAATCACTTCTTGCATGTGAGGTTGAGCCTCTCTCAGGAGTGTCTAACACACTTAGCACCCTCTTGATTTTGATCTTGTGCATGCATATGTCAGGAGATATCCCTCTAATGTCTCCCACTTGCCAACCGAAAGCCTTTTCATTCTTCCTTAACACATTCAACAACTTCATTTCTTCTAACCGGGATAACTTGGCAGAGATAATTAAAGGAAGCTTGTCACCTTCTCTCAAGAAAACGTATTTCAGGTGCTGAGGCAAAGGCTTCAGTACCAAATCCGCAGGTGGTTCTTCTAAACTAGATTTAAGCTCCCCACTTTTCAACTCAACATCACTGAGTTTACTCAGTGGTCCCACTGCCAAAGCTTCACCATTCAACGAACCTTCATCAACTTCAGCTCCTAGTTGTTCTAGATTAACCCAACCATGATTATTCAGATTCTCCACTAATCGCTCATATTCAGTCTCAACAGCCATGACTTGCTTTTCCATATAGTCGTTAAAGTCATCTGACATGTCCTCAATGGAGAAGCCAGTTGGATAATCAGAGGGTCTCTGAATAGCTTTAGAGACATTGTAGCTCACCACCTGATCACCAACTCGTATAGTCACTTTGCCACCATCACAATCAATAAGGGCTCTGGCTGTAGAAAGAAAAGGTCTGCCGAGTATTAAAGGAACATTCTCATCATTCTTGATGTCTAGGACGTACCAGTCAACTGGGAAAGTGAATCTATCAATTTGAACTAAAACATCCTTTAATATCCCAGCAGCTTTCTTGGAAGATTTATCAATAATTGAAGATTCATGGTTGTGGGTTCTAAAAGATTATCTAAACAAAGCTGCTTACAAACAGACAATGGCATCAGACTAATGGATGCACCTAGGTCACATAAAGAATTTGGGAAGACTAAACCTCCCATCAACAACGTGAGCACAAATTTCCAGTGGTCACCCCTCTTGATTGGCAACTCATTATAACCAATCACAGAGCGTTCTCACCAATTAATCGATCCATGTCTTGAGCTTCTTTTGGAGGACACAACATCCTTGATGAACTTTGTATACTTAGGCATCTCCACTAAAACATCAGATAATGGAAGATTAACTTGAGTATTTTTCAGAAGATTAAGCACTTTTTCATATTTCTTGTCCTCATGCAATGAAATGTTGCTTTTTCTAGGTGGAAAAGGAAGTTTCTTTAAATCACTCTCTAAAAGACTTTCTTCGATGATGAACTGATGACTTTGTCTTCCAAGTCTTTCCACCTCACTACTTTCTCATTTTTCTTACTAGTCGGGGATCGACCACCGACCTCACTTGAATTCTCATTACTTAGGGGTTCACCACCGAGGTCTTTCGATCTCGTTACTTCTCGTGGATCACCCACTGAGTGCTCTCTCTCTGAGAAAGGGAACGTGGGTGCTCTACTTCCTCCCGCCTCTTCATTTGCAGGAGGGGTTAGTGGTTTCCCGGTTGGGGACCACTTAGTTGAGTACCTGACCTTAAGTTCATTTGCACCGGCCTCTTCTAGAATTGAAGGTACCAGTCAAGACATTGGCTATTATTCAAATCGGTCCGAGCAACTTGACCGTCATTTGGATTCTTTTTCAGGAATCTGGCATTTGCCGCCTGGGTCTGAAGCTAAATCGTCCAAATAATCGTCCGATTTGCCTCTCAAGATTTTTCATTGATCTATTTTGCTCCTCCCTAAAGGAGTCCCATTGAGCTTTGATATCACTTGAGTGCGAGGGCCTTGAGAGTTTTGGTAGTTCTGTGAATAAATTTCATTTGGACCGATTTTGAAATGTAGAATTAGAATTGTTAGGCCAATTCGATTGAACCTTTGATTTGTATTGGAAAAATTGGAGTTAGTTACGATTGTAACTAGGGTTTCGATTGAAGTTTTGATTTTGATTAAAATTTGAATTTGGATTGAAATTTTGATTTCGATCGAAACCCTGGTTTTGAAGATTACTCGCCGAGAATTGATTATTGAATCTCTGATTGGGTGGCCAAAGAATGAATTACTTGACGATTCTCGTCCATTCATAGACAAAGCGAGATGTGTGCCCCAAATTGTCACGATTCGACATGTGATGGATTATCTTATCCATGATTCTCGGGCGGCATTAACTTGATAGGTCGAAGGGAAATGAATTGACACTTTGGCCAACCATATGGCCGCTTTGACAACAATTTTTCGCAAAAGCGAACTTGAGAGTTCGTGAAAATGAAGGATTCTTATTCTTTTGATTTAGATACGTGGTAAGAGCGACCATCTGCTTTGTTTTGACATGGCGATTTCATTTATTTGTTCACCTCCTCGATCCTAGGAGGAGGAAGTGGTGCTTGAATAGCTTGATACGAGGGGGCATAGTTATATTTGGCAATATCCTCGAATAATGCCCACCCCTCTTCAGGTGTTTTCTTCAGGAATGCCCCACCAGAAGAACTGTTGACCATGCCCTTAGTGAGCTCGGTCAAGCCATTTGAAAAATGTGTTGACTTGCCTCTGCAAGTCCAAACCATGATGGGGGCATTTTCTAAGGAGAGCTTTGAATCTCTTCCAACAGTCGAAGAAAGACTCATTTTCCTTTTGATAGAAAGTGAATATTTCACTTAGACACTGGGTTGTCTTAGATGGTGGAAAGTATTGACTCGGGAACTCTTTCTCGAGTTCGCCCAGGTGGAAATTGATTCAAGCAGGAGAGAGTTGTACCACTCTTTAGCCTCCCCTCGTATGGAAAATGGAAAAAGTTTCAATTTTATCGCATCCTCACTGACTCCTTGGATGCGAGTCGTACCACATATCTCCAGAAATGTGTGTATGTGAGTATGAGGATTCTCAGACTGAAAACCATGGAAAATAGATGCATGTTGCATCATTTGTATGAGACCAGGTTTAAGTTCGAAGGTTGGTGCATTAATGACGGGTAAAACGATTGCCGGGTTGACCTTGACTTCACCAGGCATGGCGTAGTCAGCCAACGTACGTCTATCGTCTGCAGCCATTATGACTATTTCTTCGATCTAAATCGACCAGGCGTTCCTCAAGATCTTGATCGGCCTCACTCCCTTCGTCGGGAGGAACCGCGGGACGGACTCTTCGCTGTTTGGTTTGACTATGGTTCGCTCGAGGTCGGGGGGTGTAAAGCGGTGGACCTTTCTGACTCCGAGTTTGCATAAACCAGCTCGAACACCAACACCTAAATCACGAGGTTTCGGGATTTTTTTCCTTATGCTTTCGCAGAGTGGGATTCACCGAGAATCCTTCACCCAACCTCGACGATTGAAACGTGTTCCTTGGTTCTTTAATTATTATAATTTTTTTTTTAATTTTAGAAAAGATACAGAAACAGGAACAAAAACCTACCTACGAAAAACTTGATAACAAAAACTAGAAAAATTAATAAAACTAGACAACCGTGCATCGAGTCCCCGGCAACGGCGCCAAAAACTTGTTTTTGGTTCCGCAAGCGGAATATCACCACTATACTACCTTAGAAAAATTAATAATGAATGGACAACACTTTTGATTCCCGGCAACGGCGCCAAAAACTTGTTTTTGGTTCCGTTGACGGAAAGCTACCTACGAAAAACAAAGCGAACAACTTTAGAAAAATTAATAAAGAACCAGACGACCGCATCGATTCCCGGCAACGGCGCCAAAAACTTGTCTCGGAATTTATCAATGAAAAGTAACAAGTAATAAAATTTATAAATCCGGTTTACCCCAAGTGCAGGGATCGTAGTATAGAGGTTAATACCGGAGTCGATCCACAGGGAATCGAGGTTGGTCTAGTTCTTAATTTTTCAAAGTTTGTCACGGAAAATAAACAAAAGCGTAATTAAAAACGAAAACAATAAACTGGACAGAGGGTTGTCAATCCAAAGCCAGGAAAGATAGTTACGAACTAAGTTATTTCTACTTTATAACTAAAACTACAATTTCTACGATTACTACGATGAAGACGAAAGCAAGACAAAGACAACGATTTCTTTTCAATTAATTTAACAACGAACAAGCAATGATCCATCGATTCCACAACACTCAATTTCTTCTCTGGATTATCTTGTAGTGATTTAACGAAAATTGTGATTCACCCATCAAAGGTATGAATTTCTACTTTCAGTAGATAATTCGCTTTATCAATCTTTTATCTTTCGATCTTAAAGATTAACGCTTTCATAACAAAGGTGTGAAATCTCTCAATTTCGTAATCTAGATATTCAACCTAACAACTCACGTTATTTTAGATCAAAATCCAATCTTTAATATGGTGATCTAAGTTTAACAACGACTCTTGTCAAGCGTTAAACATCAAATATGCAACGATCTCTCGATATAATTGCATAAAAGCGAATAAAGCATAATAAAGATACAACTTTTATTAAAACTTACAAGATAATCCAAATTCGAAATCGAGATGTGCTAAGAATCGGCTTCACAAGGCTTGTTCCAACGTGCTTAGCCTCTCATCATCGTTTGATTACAACTTAATTTATACATACAAGCATATACATATACATACATAGACATATGCATACATGTATCTTTATTCATTCATACAAGTATGCACATATTCATACATAGACATATATGTATATTTGCATACATATTACTTCAAGTCTTTAAAGAGATAGAAAGTGAAGAAAAACATAAAGGAAGAGATGGCCATCAATGGAAGAAAGGGGCGGCCATGTGAGTTTTTTTTTTTTTTTTTTAGGTGAATGGTTCTTTGATATCCCCCCCTTCCTTCTATGGTGATGGAGGTGTGTATATATAATATCTTCTATAAGGGAGGTGATATAAGGGAGGTATCATTTGGGGGAGGCTAGGAGGTTGTTATGTAGGCTTGGAGGTTGTTATGGAGGCTTGGGAGTAATGATGAGTTTGTTGGGGAGGCTTGGGAGTTTGTTAGGTAGGCTTGGGAGAGCAAATAAATATCTCCGGTTCGTCCGCTTTTTCAATTTGTTCGGAAAAAAAAATCATAACTTGAGTTGTAGACCTCCGATTGATGTGATTCAAAATGCGTTGGAAAGCTCGTTTGAATATCTACAACTTTCATCAAGACCTCGTCCCTTGAAAATGCCTCTAAGTCAGGTCAAATTTCCATCGGAAACAGGTTTCTGATAGAAGGCTCGTTGGACAAAATTGATCCCTTTAACTCGTAAACTCGTAGCATCTTCTTCTCTTCCTCAAAATCCATCTTTTAGGATTCCAAAACATGCCTTCTTCATCAAATATTCTCTTTGTCTCAAAATATTCTCTTTGTCCCCCAAATATTCTCTTTGTCCCCTCTTAGATTTTTCTTGCTTCAGTCAGGCAAAACTCTCGTCTCGTGATTCAGTCTTTAGTTCCGTCTCCGCAGTAATTCTTATCTTTTTTACCTGAACACAAAGAAACGAACCACGAGTATTTCTGACAACAACAGTTTTAACAGTACAGTATATGTATACATATATATATATATATATATATATATATATATATATATCATCGAGAGAAAAAACAAAAGAAGCAACAAAAAAAGAAAGGAATATATGGGGGCCCAAGGAATATTTTTATTCCTTTGAAGATATATATAAATATATGGATAGATAGATAACTACTACTTATACATTTTGGTAATTATGACTTGAGTTGATATAATAATGCTCAAAATCCGAACCTTATCATCTTTTAATCATTTTTTAGATCGAAAATATGTATCTACAAGACATCAAAACATTGCAAAGTGTAATCACATATAAAACCAACGATAAAACACATAAATCAACCACTTTTGCAATTAAACCATTTAAAACCTCACCTGCTCAATAAATCGATTAAACGCTCATTTTCTATGCAAATTATATAAATGTGGAGGAAATCATTATAAAATATATCATTAGAATTCGTATAAAATCACCCTTAACAATTGTTGGTACCCCCGTAGCTAATCTATCCTAGGAAAAAACAGTAAATTACATAATCTATGTCTTCGAGTCTTGATCTTCGAATCTTGAACTCGAACCGCCGGATCACGAAGCTTCGATCTTGACACGAATCACGAACAACGAGGAGAGGAGGCCAAAATATACCAACATATTTTAAAATATATCTATATTATCAATTGTTTTATAAAAAAACTTTTTTTTTTAATAACAGGCCCTCGGCTGTTATCTTAAAAAAAATACATTTTTTTTTTAAATTTATTTATTAGGCCTTGCGGCCAAAAAAAGTAAAAAAAAAAAAAAAAAAGAATTAGGTTACAATAAAAAAAATATGCTGCCGCACAACTTTGCCGAGAAAAAAAAAATAAAAAATTTGCTGGAAAAAGAATTTGAAACAATCGGCCTCCTTCCGTTTTTACCTTCTTGATGATATTCAACACCATGATCTTCGTCGTCTCGAATCCGGAACAAAAAATTAAAAAAATACAAAAGGTACTACCTTTTACAATTTTTTTTGCATGACATAAAATAAATTACACATCCTATGCTCAATTGATCAAAAGAGCTACAAAATAGATCTAACGAGTAAACAGTACCAACCACAATCCATCTCTTCAACCAAGACTTTCATAACATAAAAAAATAAAACAAATTTCGGCCCCTATGAAAATTTTGGGACAAAAAATCTATATGTTTTCCACTCCTAGATCTAATATTTTATACGTATAAATATAGATCACCATGGTCTCTGATACCACTGTTAGTAATACCATCCGCAACGGAAGCGATTTTAAGGATCTAGATCTATAAAATACACGTAATAAAATAACTAGATCTATATCTACAAGGAGGTTGTAGATCATACCTCTTGGATCTCAAAATCCAAGTTGAAGAACCGCAATAGGAAGATTGCAAGTAGATGTGAAGAACACCACGATCTTCCGTACGTGTGATCCAACCAATTCCCGGTGGAAGGAAATCCTCGTCTCGAATCCTTCCGATATGCTACCCGGAAAAATCTCCAAGATTTTTCCCTTATTCCCTTTGGCCGAAAAAAAATTTCACCTTCTCCTCTCTAAGAGGTGTATGTCGAAAATTACATTGTGTATAAGGCTTGGGAGAACTCTCTTTATATAGGAGAGTAAAACTTAGCCTCCAAGGATTTAATAATTAATACAAAATCAATTATAATAATCCTATTAAATAAAAGATAATCCCATAATATTCTAGAACAAATCTAGAATAATATTTATCTTTATTTCTTTCCATAAATATTTATCCAATAAATATTTTATGCACATGTCTTATTAAATCACAAGAAAACCGATTTCTTGTTCAATAAAATATGCATTGGCCGAAATTCATCATTGTGACCTAGTGACTATGAATTTTCGACTATGATACACAAATTGGGCCAAGATTAGAAAAAATGTCTTTTCCACATATTTAATTATTTAGCCCAACTAATTTAATAGTCCACTAAACAATTAATTCACATATCGTTTTAATAAAGTCCAACAAGAAGTAAATTAATATTATTAGGATTCGACGTCCGAGAATAGCTATGCTATATTAGGAGGCACGTCGGGGACCATTGACTAATAATCAGCGGCTCCGATAAATCAAATAAATAATTATCTTACAAACAGAATAATTATATTCGATAAATCAATCACAGGAATATGCCACCATAATCCCGTGACTGCACTCCTCCGATTATAAGATTATATTTATCTCCTCATGAGAATAATAATAAGCGTCCATTGATATAATCATTACATATGGATTAATCCTCCATGATCGTTCATTCTAAATCGGAAGTTACCGTTAACCCTTTCTAGAACCTCTTATCCTTATTTACCATTAACCCCTAGTGATCAATTAATTCATACAACTCTTTGGTAGCTAATCGGTGTAATATGAATTCCATGGATCGATCGTTCTAGGATTAACAAATAAGAGGAATCGCTCATCTACTTCCGAGGTGGAAGGAATGGATTCGAGATCTCGTGATAACACGGACTACTCACTCAATCCAATACAATGCCAAGATGGGGTAATTCGGACCACGACTCGAGTGTAATCCTCAACCGTCAAGTCAAACTTCATGCGATTCAAGCGCTTGATCTGTGATCACCTCGAGATTAAGATATATCCATAAATATGATCATCCATTGATTCGATAAGACTTCTCGACACGGAATTATATCGTGAATTCTAATCAAATCGGTCCGGCCCAATATGATATATCTATCATATATAAATGCCCCACTAGGTTCTCTTAACCGAAAAAGTCCGGATAAGACAATCACACCTATTGTGTTATGGGCGCATTAATAGCACGTTAAAGGAGAGACCCGATACTCTCGATTAACTTCACTACGGGCTAATTTTATTTTACGTACATCTTCACTAACTCAATCCTCTCGTGTATATACCATACACTGAGTTAAGTGATTACATAAACGATATACTTTAGGGTTTTCTATAGTGTAAATACTATTGTCACATCGGTGAATATGAAGAATAATTATTAATAATAATGTCAATTCATTTATTAAATAAAACAATTACAAAAATTGTCTTTCGGGCATAACACCTAACAGTTCATTAGCTTCTCACTTTTACTAAGTACTTTGTACTTACCTCCTTTGCATTTTCCGTTGTATGCATTGTGGGGTGAGAAGACGAACAGGTTGTCCAGGCGTAGATGACGACTTTTGAAGACATTGAAGTCTTGACGAAGCTTTTAGTTTATTTCCTTGTAAAGGTTGTACTAGACTAGTTGTATTTTTTTTTCTTAGACTTGTTGTACTTCTACTTTTAAGACCTCATATTGTATAAGTCTTTGGGTTTTTCGTCGTTGTAATTTAGCTATCCATCTTTAGTATGGTTGTAATCTATTCTTAGTAGCATTTATGTTTTTACCCGAGTCTTTTTAGCTTTCGTTTCCTTTTATTTGATACGACGACGTAGAGTTTTCATATAATGTTAGATTTATTTAATGCTATACGCGCCGAACGTTTCTCTTCCGGACAAGGGCTCGGTATCCGGGAGCGGGGCGTTACAAAAAACGACTAATAAAAAAAACGGAGGGAGTATTTTATATGGTTCGCTAATACCTTTCTCTTTTGTTTCGTTTCCTATTGTATTTAGGGTGGTGATATATCCACTACAAATAATGTGTAGTGGACATGCACCACACATCTAAAGAAAATGTGTGTGGATAAGATGTGTGTGGTGTATTTACACTACACTATCTATGTGTAGTGGATATATATTTTCCTTGTATTTATGAAGCTTATTTTAGGGGGGAAGTGCTCATATAGTGTTTTTTTTACTTGTCATTGTTTATTTAGTCTTTAACTAAACATCTATTTAAAAAAAAGGAAAAACCTTATTTCCCTGTGTTTCCCAATTTGCCCCCCTCCCCCCCTCCATCAGCCCCAAAATTCACCCGACACTTAGCCTAATTCCCCATTTTCTTCTTCTCTTCTCTTCCTATCAACACATACACATAACACACAAAACCTTGTTATCCGATTCTTCCTCAAATCTGCTCTCGTTGTCTTCGTATTTCTTTTTCTAATCGTTTACCTAGCTCCAATTTCTGATCATTTATGCCCTTCTTCTCAATCCACACGATTTGAATCGAATTTTCGGAGGAGGATCTCAATATCCGAGGAGGATCTTTAAGAAAAGGAATTTTTGGAGGAGGATCTCAATATTGAATTGATTGGTAAGTAATAAATAATTTGTTGTCTTTAATCGATTTAAGTGTGTTTCGTGTCTTTAATCGATTTAACTGTGTTTCTTGTCTTTAATCGAGTGTCTTTAATCGATTTAACTGTGTTTCGTGTCTTTAATCGATTTAAGTGTGTTTAGTGTAATGGGTTGTTTGGTTTGTAGTTTATGATGAATTTGATTGTGAATGTTGTTGTGGAAATCGGACTGTGAAGATCTGCTTTAATTTGTGGTATATTGAATTAAGTGTGTTTATGATAATGCATGTAGATTAATTGACAAATGGGTTGAATTGTGAAATGGGATATTTTATTTGGAGTATATGATGAATTTGAATGTGATAGATCTGGTTTAATCTGTGGTATAATGAATTGTTTGTTAGATTTTGTATGTGAAACTGGATTAGTCGTTGGTATATTCTTCTTGTTTGATCTAATCGTTTTTTTGTTATGTAGTAAAACATGAAACTCAAATCTGAACTAACATTGGAAGACAGGACCAAAAAGTGTCATATATTCAACATAAGTTCGATCGATAAAGCCCAGTATGTGTTTGAAAAGTTAGACGCTAAACACAAAAAACTGTTTAAAGCTTCATGTTTCGAAAATTACTTGAAATTCGTGAAATTAAATTGAATCAACTTGTTCATCAGTTGGTGACGAGGGTGGCAAAGACTGAAAGGGAGGATGAAATTTGGTTTGTTGTTGGAGAAAAACAACTAATATTTGGTGTAAAAGAGTTTACGCTTGTTTCGGGACTGAATATTGGCAAGGCTGGCTTTGGTGATCAACAAAAAGGAAAATCTAGTCCGATTGTTAAAACTTATTTGAGGAAAAAGACAGCAATAAAGAGAAAGGATATGCTCGACGTGTTTGATCGAGCACGCATTAAGGATGAAATCGATCGATAAAAACTGGGATTGTTGGTTGTCTTGGCTAATGTGTGTTGGGTTGTGAGGAGAATTTACAGTTGGATTGGTGGTGGTTTGATTTGGTGGAGGATCCGAATGCATTCAACAAGTTTCCATGGGGGAGCTTGTCTTATAAAAGCACCATTCATGTGTTCAATCGGGACTTATGTGATTGGTTCAAAAAGGATGTGATCAAGTATTCATTGTATGTATTCCCGCATGCTTTCATGGTATCAGCATTATTGTAATTCGGAATTCTTATATAAATGTTGAATAGTTTTTGTAAATGTTATATTATGTAGGTATGGGCAGTTGAAGTCATCCCGTATTTACAGAAAACGGGGATCCTTGTTAACATAAGAGGTCTTCCAAAAATGCTGAAATGGGAAGTGACAAAGAGGGTGAGCTCTGTGAAAGTCGAAACACTTTTGCAGTTGAAACAGGTTTGAACAGATATTTTTTTTAGGTGTACTGAAATTCTGTTATGGTTTTTTTTATGTTTTAATTCATATTTATGAAATGAATTCAACGTAGATAAAAGTTCTACCAAAGCTTGTTCCAAGTGTAGCTGAAACACGTAAACCATATTATGTCGCATTCACGAAACACAGCGGTTATTGTAGCGACAATGGGGAGGATGATACGGAGGACAACGTGGAGGCAGTTTCTCCCATGCAAGAAATTCCTCAACATGATATTTCTCTGGAATAGAAGGTGGATGTTTTGGAGAAGATGGTGGATGCTTTGGAAAAGAAGGTTGATTTGATTGAGGGTAATTTAGTTTGTGAAAAATTCAAAAATGTCATCAACCCTTCTAGTGACATGGTTGGAGGTCATGAAAATGAGGAATTTGAAGATAAGGAATGCAACATAGAGGCGGACGTGATGGCGGATGATGGATGTGATGAGGAGGAATAATTTGAATCAAAGGAGTCCGACATGATGGCGAAGGACATGAATGAAAAAAGTGCAATGGAAGCTATAATGGCGTTGCATGCTTCTGTGATGACGGAGGTTGGATGTAATGAAGAGGAACAATGTGAATCATAGGAGTCCGACATGATGGCGGAGGACATGAAGGAAAAAAGTGCAAGGGAAGGTACATTTTTGAAACTTCATATGTGTTCTTCTTTTTCTATATATATACTAAAGCATGAACATTTGATCTGTGAATACTGTGTTTTGATTTAGTTGCCCTAGTAGACTCGACAACCGAGGATAAGACGGTGATTATGGTGGAAGATGAAGATGAAGAACCGGAAGGTAGTTTTTTTTTAAAAAAATTAACATAATTTCGATTTATTATGTTACTGACTAGTAATCCTAACTAACTACTATTTTATTTAGAGAAAGGATTGCCCTTGTTGGTACAACATGGAACACGTTTGGTGCGGAAAGTGGAACATGTTGAATTGAAGCCTCATATTCGTCAATTGAAAAGAAGGAAAATTAATGTTGATGTGTACGATCCGTACCGAGAAGCAGATCCCGCGTTGATGGAGTGCTATGAAAAGTGGCTAGTTGAAGTTGGAGATGGAAAGTATGCCCAATTTGTGTTCCTTCAAGTAAAACTTTAAGTCCATTGTTCATTTTATAATAATATTAATTCTATAATCCGAACTTTTTTTACAGCGGTCTGGTAGTGCGGTTGGTTGATTACAAACTTCCATTTTGTTCTTTGAAAGCTGTTGGTGATGGTGGACCATTGCCAAGCTTTGTAAGCCTGCTTTAATTTTTAAGTTGCAGCAAGATATTAAAGTATGTGCTTTAGGGTTAAGGTTTAGTGATATATAAATTTTGGAGTGCAGATTTTGGATAGTGCGAGATCCACAGATGCAGCGATGCGCACCCGGCATTGTTTGAACAAGATGCATGTGTTCTTGATAGCCATTTTGCATATTTGTGAAAGTTGCCTTCAAAAACTATGTGGAAGGAAAACCTTTGGACCGGAAGAAAGGGAGAAAGAGAACTAGGGATGACAAAAGTAAACCGTCGAATGACGCGTTTGAAACAATTCCTAAAAATTTACGTAAAACATTGTTGAACTATGTGGATGGAAAACTCCAAATGTAAGCAAACCGTGGTCAGTTTGCCGATATTTGTATGTTCCAATTGTTGACGCATTCCATTGGTTTTTATTGAGAATTGATATCGACGAGCGGAAGATATGTGTGTATGATAGCCTCCCGGATAGAGGTGTTAAACGAACCGAACGTTCGCGAACAAGGCTCGAACTCGGCTCGTTCAAGCTCGTTCATTTATGTTATCGAGCCGAGCTCAAACAGGTTCTCCTGCTCATTTAGTAAACGAACGAACACGAGCATGTTCGTGAACGCTCGTTAGTGTTCGTGAACATATATTATATATAATATAAATAATAAATATATAAATATATAAAACAAATATCAAATATCTATTGAACGATCCCCTAAAAAAATTTGCTATTGAACGAGCCGAGCTCGAGTTCGAGCCTGTTCGCGAGCTTGATCTCGAGCTCAAGCTCGAGCTCGAACATTTTCCTTTCTTATCGAGCCGAGCTCGAACAGGATTTTAGGCTCGTTTGTCTTAACGAGCCGAGCCGAGCATGCTTGATTATAAACGAGCTCGAGCTTGAACATCAGGTACTCGGCTCGGCTTAGCTCGTTTACAGCACTACTCCCGGAGCATGTTATAAAGGCAGTCTTAGATGGTTGGTTGGGGCCACTTCAAGTCGGAATACCGTACATGTTGAAGAACTTTGTAGTGGGTTATCCGGAGTGTAGTTTAGAGAAGTTCGCGGTTGAGAAAGTGACAGGCCTGCCTGTTCAAGGAAATGGGTAAGTTTGATTTCATATATTCAAAGTGTAGATACATGTCTTAGTTTTTAAGTCGATGTTGGTTTAAATTATTTGAATATTTTGTAGGGTTGATTGTAGCATGTTCGACATTAAATGGATTGAGTTCTTGATAGGGAGACAGGATGTGCGATCTCTTCAGGTTGAATACATGCCGAAGTGGAGAAAGAAGCTAGTTGCGGAATTGTTAGCATGGCGTTTTGAGCCATAAAATGTTTCAACCATTTAATATTTTATGATGTTCTGTACCACTTTTTAACATTAAATGCTTTCTGCAATTTAACATTTCTACCTGTTTAACATGTTATGATGTTTAAGCTTGTTACAATATTAAGATTTTGAGTGGAATGTATGATGCATGACAATATTAAGCTTGTTACAGTATTAAGATTTTAAATACTCCCTCCGTTTTTTAATGTGTCTGAAATACGATGCAATGACTAAATTGTCCTTTAATTAATTAAATATTTTCACCTATTAAATAATGTTTATTATAATTAGAAAGACTTTTTATCTTCTCAAATTGAATACTCATTTTTCTTCACAACGTTGTTGCTTCCCTGCGTTGAAAAATGATTTGGGGTATTGGAAGTGTAAAATTACTATAATTAAAAGGAGGGTAGAAATGGAAAAAAAATAATAAATGTTGCATTGGATATCTAAAATGACAGATAAATGTAAAAAAACTAAATTGTGAAAAGCGACAGTTAAAAAAACGGAGGGAGTAGTATGATACAAATACTGCATGACATCACAATTTCATGACAAGTTTAAACTCTTGTTATAGACATCATTAATAAAATGTGATGATGTTTGGGGAAAAAAATTCTTAACATAGTTTTAATATTATATAAAAGGTTTTGTAAATGAGATTATAATTAAAATAAATACAAAGACTTTTAAAGGAGGAGATAATTAAATTAAAAAACTAAAAGTTGGTGGTTATATTTTAATGAAGGATTAAAATGAAAAAAATGCATCCAAAACTGATAGTAGTTCCCCTAAAAATGATAGTAGTAGTATTTAATTTAAATGTCATAATGTCATGATAAAGAATTTAAAGTGGGCGGTTTAATAAAGAGTCGCGTGCTTTAAAAAAATAATAATAATAAAGAGTTGTGTTTCCAAAACATAAAGAGGCATGTCAACAGGCTATTTGAAGAATTCGAATAGGCATGTCAACAGCCTATTTAAACGAAGATCGCATATTTTCTGATCAAGAATTTCAATTGAGAAAGAACTGTTTTGAAAAAAAAATGAAAATGAATATACAAAACCAAGAAGGTGATAATCCATAAATCCAACAAGGTGATGTAAGCATTCAAGAAGAAGGCGTTTGATGCTATGCAGACGAAAATGGAAGGTATGAAGAAACGAATCAACTGCCTGAATTTAGAGGCGAAGGAACATGAAATTGCGATACCACAACTGACTAAGGATGTTGAATCAAGGGAGTCTGAGATAGTGATGCTGAGATCGAGGTTCAAGTTCTACTTGGATAAGATCAATGAACTTATCAAACTGGTGAACAATGTGTACACTGCAACCGTACATGATCTTTCTGTCGCTGAGATCCCTAACTGGATGGGTTGATTAATTATGACATTAACTGTTTTATGTTAAGTTTTTAAATTTACGTTTTAATATGTTTAACTTTTAACTTTTTGAATTTTGTATCTCTTATGGTTAAGTATGGAGGTTTTTATTTCAGTTCTATCTTTTCCTCTAGTGTTTGTTTTTACTTACTTATTTATTTTTTTCTCACCTTTTTTGCTTTGTTTTCTATTATTGTTCAGATAAAAAAATTTATCTTTGGTAGAAAAAAAATTTAAAAAAAAATAATCAGGGGTAAAACCCTAGTTTCAAAGGATAATTCCAAAACTCTTGTAAATTAGTATTATTTTAAAGCATTAATGAAAAGATAAAGAATGCATCACAAGTTTAAGCTTGTTACAAACATCATTAATAATATTCGATGCATTACAAAAATCATTAATAAATATAAACACTTTTAACTGAGGAGATAATTAAATAAAATAAATAAAGTTGGTGGTTATCATTTAATGAAGGATTAAAATGAAAAGATGCATCCAAAAATGATAGTAGTAAATGTTATAATTATCCTTTACAAGTACATTTACAAAACCTTTCGAATTCCCATAGATTAAATTAAAATAAAGAGTCGCATGTGAACAACCTATTTAACGGAGGAATTTAAAACCCTTGTTTCTTTTTATGAAAAGGAAAACCCTTGTTACAAAGGACAATTCCAAAACAAAACCCTATTTTTTCAAGTATTGATAAAATGAAAATAATAAAGAATGGGAGGAGTTTTCCATTGAAATTCCTTTTGAGTTCCTTTGTCATTGAAAATTTCACTTAATAATAATTAAGTGATGCATTTAGGACGCAGATATAGAAAATATTTAATTAATTATAAGGGGGAATTCGGTTATTATTACCTTTGTTGGTTTCTTTACTGGTTTTCAATACAAGTTTAAGATTGTTAAATAGTTACTACATGAGAAAATAAATGTTACATAATTCTTGAAAGGAATATTAAAAAAGTTGAACATAAAACTTCCTTTAAAAAAAAGATGAACATAAAAATAAAAACAAAACATAAAACTTGCATTAAAAAAACAAACAAACATGAACATAAAAATAAAAATAAAAGTTCAGAAACAAGAAATAGTGACAAGTAATTGGTAGGTAGAAGAGTTATGGATATCTGGTTTTTATGCACCATAATTTTTCTTTGAAATTGGGCCGGGGTTCAATCTTTTTCCTTGATGACTTGTTGCAAATCTCGACAAGTTCATTTATCTTGCTCTCGTAGATCTCCATTTGTTCTTTGACATTAGCCAACTCCAAATCTCTTGATTCTATTTCTTCAAACAGCTTCATGTTGATCATTTCCATTTGATTCGAAAGATCAGAAGTTTGGTTTAACATGTCTTTTCTTTGTTCTTTCGATTGATGCTTCAATTCCTTGATTGTAGGTTGAATTCGTTCATCTCCATCTTTTTCTTGAATTAGTTTCGATTAAATTATAATCTTGGTAAATATGTGTATCAGCATATCTATATATGTATGGGGGGAATGAAGGGGCTATATGGCGTTCCAATTAAATGATGTGTCGTTCCAATTGAATGGATGCGGCGTTCCATTTTTCGGGTAGGCTTTTTATTTTTAATTTTGTACAAACCCTTGTTTTTTTAAGAATACAAACCCTTGTTATCCAAACGTCGGGGTATATCCAAACGTCGGGTATATCCACATTTAAAGGGTTTTGAATCGGTTATAAAAAATTATAATAAATTGAGGAAAAACATACCAAACGTCGGCTATATCCGAACACTTTGCAAAGGTGTACATAAACCATCTATAAATACCCCATTTTCCCATTGTAAAATTACAATAAAATTATACAGAATATCAGCAAAGTAAAGCAAAATCATGGAAGCAATTAGGAATGGGATTGACGCACTGAGATGGGAGATGCATTATGATTTTTGACTCATTAAGTAGAAACCTTGATGAAGAGATTGAAGCCAACGATTATGAGATTGCTTATTTAAAAGATAGCATTGAAGAATACAAGAAGAGGATCAATATTCTTGTGAACCTTTTCAAGGTGATTCAAAGAGAAAGTAAATCTGTAAAAATTTCAGAGATACCGGAATATTGACGCATTCTAGTGAACGATTGTTTTTTTGTTATTTGTTTTTTTTTGAAGTTTATGTTATTTTTTTTTGTTTTTTTTTTTAAGTTTATGTTATTCGTTTTTGTTATGAACGGTGTTTTGTATGATTTTTGTTTTCAATTATAAATGAATATATTATAAATGAATGGTAGGTATGTTTTAATCTTGATCACAAGTTGCTTGGTACATTATTAAGTTTTTTGAATCGCATTATCTTCCGTTAATGGGGTTATTTTAAGTATGTTAAGAAAAAAAATTCTACATCCGTTTCAAAATATAAGTCTGTTTGGCATTTTGGATTTGTTCCAAAATGTAAGTCCGTTAATAAGGGTTGTTTTAAGTATGTTAAGAAAATACTACATTCGTCCCAAAATATATGTCTTTTTGGCATTTTGGATTTGTCCCAAAATGTAAGTCCATTAATAGGGGTTGTTTTAAGTGTGTTAAGAAAATACTGCATCCGTCTCAAAATAGAAGTCTGTTTGGCATTTTCGATTTGTCTCAAAATGTAAGTCATAAATGAATATATATTACAATAAAATTAATATTCTATGGTTACTTCAATAAATACATTATTTCCTTTGATTTCATAATTAAATAATATTATAGAGTTCCATTCATTATTTGATATAATATATACATATTATGAATTAATATAATATTTACATAATATAAAAAAATAAGTAATGAAAAAAAAATAAAAAATAAAAATCAATGAATCAATAAAAGTCATGGAAAAAGAGGAAGTAATCAATTCCATTCCAAAAAAGAAGAAAACAAAGACGCATACGCATGGAAATTCAATTCTAAAAAGGTACCGATTGTCAGCAGATGGCAGGGGGGCAGGGGAATGTTGGCTGTGTTGCATCGTTGACCGTGCCTCTTTCAATAAGCGAAGGTAAGGTGCCTCTTTGAAGGATTCGGATGATTAATGGGGGGAGGGGCGAAATCATTTTTTTCTTTTTATTTTTTGTATTTAGAGACACTACTATGGCGAAAAAGGGACACAACTGTTCAATGTATACTCTCGAAAAAACTACTATTAATAATGCGTGATATATTCGATAAATGTCTGATTTGATTTGATTCTCTTTAAAGATTTGTTTCCTGCCGAAAAAGTATTAATAATGTTAATTTTGAATCAAATGTTTATACATACATAGATGACAAAGTGGAATAACATTTGGTAATCCGCAACGAGTGTGATAAACATGATACCTCTGCATTAACCCGAGATGACATAGTGGAAGAACATTTCGTAATCTGTAACGAGTGTGATAAACACGATACCCCTGCATTAACCCGAGATGACAGAGTGGAATAACATTTGTTAATCCATAACGAGTGTGATAAACATGATACCCCTGCATTAACTTGAGATGACAGAGTGGAATTGTTAGGAAATCACTAGTTTAACGCAGCGGAATTTAAAATTTGATTTCCTTATTCTAGATCGTTCTTCGTTTAATGCAATAAACACGTTAAGTAGTTTGACGGTTATACCTTGATGATCTATAAGATCATCGCTTTGACCGTCAATGGAGAGTAGTACAGTGCGCAAGCCGTCCACGTGTCCGGCCTCTATCGCTAATCCACACGAACCCCTCACCGGAATCCTCCTTGGATTGCTATTGGAAAACTCCGGTTGCTAGACCGGCCTTTTTCCTCCCTCACAAACTCTTTATAGGATGCTCTCTATTTTACACAAGAACTATTAGCTCTTGCAATTGTGATGTACAAAAGAGTTTGACACCCACCTCTTATTTATAGTCAAAAGTGGCGCCCCTACTTGGTGTGGAGGAGAAGAAAATATTTTCCCAATAAAATAAGGAAAATCTTCTAGATTGATTTATCTCTTTAATTATAATTAATATTGCCAATATCTTATATTAAATATAATTATCTTATTACCATAAATCTATTTTTCCAAAACCAATTAATATCCAATATTAATATTATGGTAATCTTATTAATTAAAGTGCACAATCCAAGTGTATTTTATACACATCAATTGTGGCGCCCCTATAGTCAATAAATTGACTTCCGGAATATTCTTTAATTAGTATAATTTGTATATAATTAATATCTTGTATTTTATTTATTCATAATAAATAAATACCACCATATTAATTTACCACTGTAACATTTATAGTCTAGAGATAAACTTTCCTTATTTGGTTATCAACTATAACCGCATTTTAATCCGACTCGATGTTCATATGTGTGTGACCCGATAGGCTTCCGAATATGTTGGCCGTAGACACAAAATGCAATTTACGAAAATGCCCTTCATACCTAACGATCACGGGATAGCGTCTAGCAACACACCGTAATCCCCAATCATCGGAAGAGTCAAAAGCAATGACTACTATCTCTCATGTGAAGCAGTTATCCTATCGCTGTAAACACGATACCCCTTGGTAACATTTGGTAATCCATAATGAATGTGATAAACACGATACCCCTGCATTAACCCAAGATGACAGGTTGGAATAACATTTGGTAATTCGTAACGAGTGTGATAACCATGCTACCCCTACATTAACCCGAGATGATAGAGTGGAATAACATTTGGTAATCCGTAACGAGTGTGATAAACACGATACCCCTACATTAAACCGAGATGACAGAGTGGAATAACATTTGGTAATCCATAACGAGTGTGATAAACATGATACCCCTTCATTAACCCGAGATGATAGAGGTAATCCGTAACGAGTGTGATAAATACGATACCCTTGCATTAACCCGAGATGGCATAGTGTAAGAACATTTGGTAATCCGTAACGAGTGTGATAAACACGATACCCCTGCATTAATCCGAGATGACAGAGTGGAATAAAATTTGGTAATCCGTAACGAGTGTGATAAACACGATACCCATGCATTAACCCGAGATGACAGAGTGTAATAACATTTGGTAATCCGTAACGAGTATGATAAACATGATACCCCTGCATTAACCCGAGATGACAGAGTGGAATAACATTTGGTAATCCGTAACTAGTGTGATAAACACGATACCCCTGCATTAACCCGAGATGACATAGTGGAAGAACATTTGGTAATCCGTAACGAGTGTGATAAACACGATACCTGCATTAACCTGAGATGACAAAGGGGAATAACATTTGGTAATCTGTAACGAGTGTGATAAACACGATACCCCTCCATTAACCGGAGATGACAAGGGCCACTTCACTATATAAAAGTCCACTTGCAAACATAACACAAACACTTCTCATATCATTCATCCAAATATAACACAAATCCTTTTCACCTCAAAAAAATGCAACGACGTACCCAACATCAGTTACTCCCATTCACTAACCACATATACCGTTTTCAGGACTATGAGAGAATTCGGTATCATATAGTCCATGATGTGTTCAACGACGTACACCCTAATCGTTTTGAGAACTTGGGGTGGCCAGAATGTTCATGGTTAATTTGGAGATGCGGCACATCCATCCAGAAGAACAATTCTTGGCTGTAATGGACCAAGCCCCATACGAAATGAGACGCATTCATCGCCGGTTGGCCAATCAAGGCTGGCAAAGGTTAGCTCAACACCCTGTTCGTGTCAAGGTTGACGTGGTACGTGAGTTTTATTGCAGTGATTCTTCTATGCCTGATAATTGTTACGCAATTGTACGTGGAGTCCGTGTGGATTACAGTCGTACTTTTCTTAATAACTATCTTTGTTTTACCCATTTCCCTGTTGATGTTGAGTACGTCGACGAGACTTGTGCTCTGGAAGCTACTGTGCATTGCATTTGCCCGGGTGCAGTTTGGATTCGAAATGATGATTACAACGAGCTCACTTTTCCGTTTAGCGCATGGCCGGTGAAAGTGAATATTGGCGTCGTTTTGTCCAGTTTAGGTTATTGCCACCTCGTCATCCGTACACCGTCTCAGCACATCAACTTCTCCTCATTCATACTATCATGACTAATACACCTATTGATGTTGCTGACATAATGTTTTGTGAAATTAGAAGAGTGACTGATTGTACATGTGAAGTCGGACTTCCTTACGGGACAAGCTGGTGTAGAGTTTTATATAACTGATGAGATTATCGAATCATGAATCATAATGTATTAATGAACTTGTTTTATTGTAATATCGTCTATTGTAAGATATTTTGGTAAAATCCCTTATATCACATTTGGTAATATTGTATATTGTAAGATATTTTATTTTAATCGTTTATTGTAAGATATGTTTTTTTAATTTGTTTGGTAATATCTTATGTTTTCTTATTTTAATGCAATAATAATGCGTGATATATTCGATAGTGTTATTATTATTTATTTCACTATATACATATGTATTGTTGTTATAAAAAAAGATATGTACGGTATTGTTACTCACCATCCAAATTCATTTGTTTCCCTCCAGAAATTTCCCCAATTCATTACCCTAAATTTCGTTTCCCGCTATCTTTTCCCCAAAATTCGAATTTTCTTTCAAATTTCAAATAATTGAAGAAGGGGGCTGAGTAATTAGAGCATAGGAACTCCTCTCTCATCCTCCATTCATCCAATTTTCCGGTTCTCACCTTCTCCCCCTTCTCTCTCCCCAAGAACCATAAATTACCTTATCCCCTCCACAATCAAGTGCTTGGAGCAATATTACCTTATCCACATAAATTATCTGATTCTTTTTTTTTTGACTAAAATTAACGTTTTGAACTTAAATTTCTATTCAGCATATGACTTTGTGATCAATATTGGTGGAACTTTGATTAAATACTAAGATGGTTGTTTGTTATTGACATTACCGTTGTGACAAAGCCCTTTTACTGTCCATCCTAGCTGTTAGAGGAGGATATGGTTGTTCTCAGATTGTTGTTCTCATGGCGTTGATTGGCTTGTGACTTCTTGTTTAAGTTAGTTTGCTTTATCCATCCCCTGTTTCCCCATGAGCTGATGGGCTGCTATGTTAACAATGTGTGAGCAGATGGTATAGGCCATTTTATCTTCTTTTATCTTAGAAGATGAAGTGTGAACACCTTTTCTTTGATTAAATACTAAGATGATAGTTTGATATTGATTTTCTATTGAGCCTATGACTTATGTTTCCAAATAATAAACATTTGAAACTGAATTTGCCTATCATAATTTTGAACTTGGACACGTATCTGAGCTTTATCATCTGAGCTTGGACACATATTTGAGACTGTATTTCATTGACTGTTTGCAGTTCCCCTTATATTCAATGACTATTTGCAATTCCCCCACTTTCTTTAAGAATATGAATCAAAACGAAGCTGGATGTTCTACGATTTCTGGATCTTCTACCATCATAAACGAAGCTCGGCTATTTCATGGGAATATATTTTGCAAGTGTGGCATTCCATCTAAACTGATGACATCAGGTACAAAGAAGAACCCAGACAGAAAGTTCTTTACTTGCCATTTATACCCAGTATGAATTCTCTTAACTCGAATTATTTTTGTTATAATACAATAATAATATTTTTTTATTCACTAGTTTAGTTTCTTATCTTTCAACAGCATTGAACTCAAATGTAAAATTTTACTTTGGCATGATGAATTGTCTTCATATACCGGGTCACAAGAACCTGTCAATAACTCCTTGAAATTGGTGCGGAAAGTAGTTGTCAATCAAAAGGAGATTGAATTGTTAAAGAACAAGCGAGAAATGGACGTGGAAAAAATGGAACAAGTTGAGATCAATGATACTGAATTAATGAAACGTTTGGAGATCACAGCTCAAATGGGGAGGAAGGACAAAGACATGATTGATCGTACTTAGACACTAATTGAGAAGCTTAGGCTGAAGAACGAATCACATTCAAAGAAAATTAAATTATTGACTATTATGGGGGGTTGTATTATTATGTATGTTGTATTCCATGTTGGTAATTAGCAAACATTGTGTTGTACCGGTTCTTGATTTTCATAACTATTGATATTTTCACTTTTGCCAGTATAAAACACAAATTTATTTGAAATTGTTAGCAGTTATAACTTAACATACTTGAACTTGTTACCACTTACAACAAAACATACTTAAACTTGTTATTATACCAGTTACAAGACAACATACCTAAACATGATATAAGACCAGTTACATCACAAGATACTTATTAGACTACTTAAAACACAACATACTTAAACTTGTTATAAGACCAGGTACAACACAGCATACTTATTAGACTACTTAAAACACAACATACTTAAACTTGTTATTAAACTAATAAAACTAAAAATAACATATGATACGCTAAAAAGAAACATCGCTTCCACAATCATGTTCACCAATCAATCACGAACAACTAGTTTTATTATGTCCTGGTTTCTTGCATTTACCACAGTGTATAACCCTTTTCTCGTCTCCGGTAGAATTCTTTCTCTTTTTTGATGGACGTCCGGATAGTCTCTTTGTCACCGTCGGTGCCAAAACCTTCCTGCTTAGCCCATCAGCGAGATACTCACAATCTGCTTCATTTATCAAGGGGAATGATGTATGTCAACCAACTAACGTATTTTGATATATTTTGAATCCCATTTCTTAAGTTTTAGTGACATTTTTATATCAAATATAATAAATATCGTAATAATATAGCTTGTTCTGTAAATAGTAGAAATAATAAAAAAACTTACTATTTTGAATTATTTGGAGGCTTATCAATCTAATTTTATTATCAGATTTACTCGTGATTTTTCTCGTTTTGTTTTGTACAGTACCACACAACGAAGTCTTGAAGTCGTGACAATAAGCCAGGAAAATCAAAATTCGATTATAAAATCTTTTATGATTTCCCAAAGATTCGGCCAAGATTTGGAAATATTAAACCTGACACAAATCCGGCGTAGACCGGAACATTCATGGTCTACGCCGGAATATAGCAAGATTTGGCAAATTTATCACATTTATGAGCATTAATGGCTCTGACATTTAACAGAATGACAAGATTCCTGCGCAAACCGGGGGAACACCGGCGAACGCCGTGAATGGACGGGTGAATTATTTCCATATCTACTATTCACATACAGAGACGGTTTTCTATATATAATTGGCATAGCACAAAAGGAAGGGGACTTGGCCATTTTTTCCTTTCTATCTTTGCAGGCAACAACATATAGGCTCTCAAGCCAAAAATATCAAATATCATTCTAGCTATTTCAACATCATTATAACCCTTAGAATGTTGACATCAAATTGTGATAGTTGATAAGGAGAAGCTAGGCTTTTGGTGCAAACTCAGTTGATGATCACCGGGTACGAGAGTAGCCTGTCCTTAAGCTAACTCAACGGTTGTAACCGGTAACATTCTAATATTATTTTGTACTGATAAGCTGATTATTATGAATGCTAAAATAGAAATATTAGTATTCGTAATAATGAGTGGCTAGACTTGTAACTAGCCAAGACATGTAATTGAACTATTTTGATCTCTTTTGGTTGATCGATTGATGATTACGTATTGTAAATTTTATTTTCGATTGTGTTGAAGCTTTTTCTACTTGTATTGATTGTTAGCTTGTGTTGGAGTAATTAACCAATATTGGCACACACACACTTAATTGATACCGAACGGATATATAAGGTGTTAGAACGAGGTAGAAAAACCAGAAGGTAAAGTTGACCGTTATCGGAGTTCAATTTCTTATCCGGGAAATGAACTAGTTTGTATTCGTGATTTATCATGTCAAATCATTAGGTTTAGGGCTCTTAAACCAAGGAGCAAGCATAGAACAATTTCGTACTGATGGTGTAGATCAAGTGATAATAAAATACTTGACCACCATAAACCAATACTAGCAAGAGGACTATGTCCATCGTAGTATAGCTATAGCGAATCAAGGTCGATCCCACAGGGAACCAATTGTGGATCATTTATATACAAACAATTAATCATTCATGTCAAGGACACAGAGGCGGTCTACGACCAACAAAAGACAAGAAAGATAAAGGACACGACACAAACAACACAAATAAAGACAAGTAATTAATCTCCCCAATTATTATGTTATTGTTCGGATCTAGAGATTCTATATAATTAAGCTAGACTCGACAACTATTAATCCGATCCGTATTTCTTTTATAGTGGCTACGGGAGTCATCCCCAAAACTAGATCTAGCTCCGGGTAGGCCATCCAGATCACTATGCTACATCACGTGACTTCGCTTTTTCGGCCTCCATCTCATATGACTCGCACGCTTACAAAACTAGGGATGCCGATATTAACCATATTCCACACCTAGGCAACATTCCTGTGATTAGGCGTACTTCTTAAGCGATCGCATCAGTCTATGTCCCATTAACAATTACCTGCACGGTCTCATGTTAATCTACGATTTACGTATATAACTAGGTGTGCACAATTCCTAATGTCTGAGCAGATCTAGATCTCACCTGAAAGTCCCGGAAGATCAATTCATGAGCCGACCTAGGAGCCCTATATTGGTATTTCCTAATCATACGCTAATTAAAAGCAGACGAGCAACGAGTCGTAGCCATACCTACTAAGATAAGAAATTCTAAGTGGACAATCACACCATAAAGGCGTGGCTAGATTGACACGGCGAAAACCTAAATCTTAGCGTTTCTACATACGTAACGGATAAAATAGAGATTCATAAAGCAATTATATAGATCTACTAGAAACACGGTTGTCGACCATACCAAAGTCATCTATAGGTCACCGGATAACAGATCTGGGTGTGTGGATCCTTATAGACAAGGAATCCCCACTGCCTCATATCGTATCCTTAGATCTACATCGTTCGGTGAAGAACGAACAACCTCAAACAATAAACAATAATTGGGGCTTAATTACAAAGAACTAAGAACAAATAAATACAAGAACTTACATTCTTGCTTGAGAACTTGCATAAAAGCGCTCTAAGAAAAAGCGAGGATTTTATTATAAAGCGAGAAAAGTGTCTGAGGTGTATTGTGTGTATGTTGTGGTGTGTGTGGCGTGTGTATGTATGTACAAATATATAGGAGTAAAATTTTACATAGGATAAACCTAAACCAATCTGAAATAGTTTTCCTAAATCCAAAAGGAGTATGAAAACGCGTTAGGATAATTCCAAGTCGATCCGGAAGCTTAGGGCAAAATGCGCCCCACTCCTTATGCGTCCCCCTATAGTCGGCCAACTCTTCCTTACTCCTCTTTTCGTGCTTATCCGATCTTTATCTTCAATGCACTCCGGATTTTCTTTGATTTATCTTGAGATTTAATTCTTCCATTTGTATTTATCCTCCAAAAATTATCCCAATCTACAAAATAGATATTTATCCCAAAGTAAATCATATTTAAATAAAAACGGATAAATATCGAAATATAAATAAAAACAGATAAATACCAAATTATATAATAAAAACGGATAAATACCAAATTATATCTTATAAATCACATAACATTAAATAATAAATATAAACATGTGATTTAATATAAAATATATATTATTAATCTCGATTTAAGGTCAACGTTGATGACTTTTACGGGTATAATTTGACCGTCATCAACTATCCCCCACTTAGACTTTGATCGTCCCGAACAAAGCATCAATAAGTCATTCCCCAAGACAACATTTCCCGTGGTCAAATCGCAAGAAACTCGAGTAAACTCATACCATTCATGCTCATAAGGTATCCATTATTCACTACTCGCTATGAATAGAAGTGATGTGTGCATGTGCATTTGATTTTATCTATTCGTGGCAAGATTAAAGTTTATGCTAACTTCGCAGTCCCAACCTACCAACATCAACATTCCCACTTCTTAAGCCTCGCAATGGGTAAAGACATGGTGCAATAAGCAAAAGCGTCATCCAGAAGGTTTTTGGACTTAGAGACCGAGAAATACTCGAAGCCTCTTAAAATTTGAATTTTTTCTCACATTTTCATATTTTCAAGCATTAACACATCTCAAGAAAGAAACTTGCTTTAAAAGTAAATTATGCATTGCAATAATTCCCCTTTCACGGATTGGTCAATAACATGAATATTACCACAAGCGCGAGGCTACTTTGGTAATGTTACTACAAGCCCAGTGTTTAACGCTTTGTCAAAACACAGATTATTCTCAAGCTTATTACTCCGCTTTGATGGCCAGAAGATACGAATGCATCAGCAGATAAATATCGACACTAAGTCTACATAACCAATCATCTATGCAATGTACACATAATTCTTCAGATATTATAATTTACACGGTAAAACTCGATTCAAAGATTGAGTAATCGAATAATAAATAACTACTTGCAACAATCGGCATGAATATCCTTAAATTTACATTCACATAAGTATAAAGTGATCACGTACTCATGCAACTTGGTTCCTTTCCTATCAATTCTTAGCTAGGAACTCACAATTCTAAGGGTACGAGATAAATAATATGGCATTTATTCAATTTTTTCAATTTTTCACCGTTTTATTCAATTTTCAATTATAGTACATCATAGCTAAGTCTCCTACCCCCCACTTAATTATGTCATTGTCCCCAATGACAAAGAAAAACGAGAATTTAAGAAAAAGACTTAGCTCTGGAAACGGCTCTCAAGCAAGAAGCAGAATATCGGAGTAGTCCAAGCACGTTGAGGGACCTCTTATGTATATAAGCAAACCGGAGATCGAACACGAAGCTCTATCGTTGCAAAATAAGTCTTCAACAAAGCTCGAAACTCGTTACAGCATTAGCTCATAAAAAATAATAATGGAAACAAAGGGACAGTAAAAGGAATACATGAAACCTCAAACATTTTTAAGTCCTTAAAACGATTACATTTGTGAAACATTGGAATTATTAAACCTGACTTGTTTTGAGTACAACATTATGATTTAGAAAACGGACAACAGACTCGATACAAAGGAAAATATACTGAATAGAAAAAAATAAGCAAGCAACTAAAGATGGCAGTCTTCATCTATATCCTCCACCGCAAAAATATGAGTAAAACCGGGTGGAGAAGATAAAGATCAAAAAGCATTACCCCATGTGTGAAAACACGAGGTTTACCGGATTGATAAGGTATTTAATCCAGCGTAAAAGAGACACTTGGTCAGGTATAACAGATTCAATGTGACCTAACGGCTAAAGATAAAATCAGATACTTAGCGCAGAAACTTCTCGCTTGAATTGGATATCAACAACTTAGGAAGATGTAGCTTCTCCTCGAAATTACTAATAACCCAATGTATCACGTAAAAGTTATCACCGTGAGTACACCAATCATTATCTGTTACATTTTCATTAATTCTCAAGCTCTCTTAATGCTTCCATCTTAAGGTTGATTGCTAAATTTCCTTTTCTTTAGCAATTTCTCGACTCTCCTACGGAACTCTACTTCACGTGGCCTATATTGAGTAAAAAATTTTTGCACATCCATAGCCTAATGGCCATCGGAACACGGCAAAATAAAAAAACCTCAACATATGTCACGTTACTCTTATTTGACTCAAAGAAAACAAAACCTAAAATCCTAAAAATAAATCCTAAGGGTTTTAGAAGTAGTTCTGAGTTTAAAGTCCTCAGCTCGACTTTCCAAAAAGTATCCTTGTTAGTTATCCTTCTTGGATCGCCAGATGTTGACCCCTTGTGCACTATACGAGGGGGGCTCGTCGCTTTTGCGGATTAATATCCCTCCTTTGGTTGTGAGACCTAGGAAACGACGTTTATCCATACCATTTATACAAAGCTCCTACCTCGGCTCTCGTTTTAGGAATTAGTGAATTCTAGGCAAATCTAGTCCTAGGGACCCATTTTAATCACATCCTCTATAATGCTACTACATTATGCTCTCTCAAAACTCAACGTCTTCTTCAGATTACGCATGCTTAAAACTATACAAATTGTTGCTCCCGTGGCCACTAGAAGCAATCCCATGCATAGGACAATGAGATTTTAACAGAACTACGAGGAACTCTTTATTCACTGCTTCCTTCAACTACTACATGTTTTCCTACACCCTCTAGATGAGACAGATTCGGGGCAGAACCTTCGGCACTAATAAAATTAATCTTACAAACCAACTCCACATGTTGTTGGGTTATTTTTCAGCGCCCACAAAAAATTACTGACTCGGATTATTGCTTCTCTGGTTTCTGCAAACAGAAGAAAAACAAAAACAAAACGGACCGTAGACTGATTTTAACATGGTTTCCCATGTCGCTATCAGACTCACGGATTAAACATCTGGAGATAAGCGATCACGTGAAGTCCCGAAAAAGAACCAGGCTCTGTTGGCTGGCGAGAGCCGATCTCATTTGGATCGAAACAGTGTTCCACATTCGAATTTTTACAACTTACTGAGACAACGAGAGGACTTAAGAAACATAAAAGAGACTCTAAAACAGAAAACTCGAAATGAACAAAAAATTATTTATATAAATTTGACCGTTGGTTCCCCGGCAACGGCGCCAAAAACTTGATGGCGTAGATCAAGTGATAATAAAATACTTGACCACCATAAACCAATACTAGCAAGAGGACTAGGTCCATCGTAGTATAGCTATAGCGAATCAAGGTCGATCCCACAGGGAACCAATTGTGGATCATTTATATACAAACAATTAATCATTCATGTCAAGGACACAGAGGCGGTCTACGACCAACAAAAGACAAGAAAGATAAAGGACACGACACAAACAACACAAATAAAGACACGTAATTAATCTCCCCAATTATTATGTTATCGTTTGGATCTAGAGATTCTATATAATTAAGCTAGACTCGACAACTATTAATCCGATCCGTATTTCTTTTATAGTGGCTACGGGAGTCATCCCCTAAACTAGATCTAGCTCCGGGTAGGCAATCCAGATCACTATGCTACATCACGTGACTTCGCTTTTTCGGCCTCCATCTCATATGACTCGCATGCTTACAAAACTAGGGATGCGGATATTAACCGTATTCCTCACCTACGCAACATTCCTGTGATTAGGCGTACTTCCTAAGTGATCGCATCAGTCTCTGTCCCATTAACAATTACCTGCACGGCCTCATGTTAATCTACGATTTACGTATAACTAGGTGTGCACAATTTCCTGTCTGAAGATCTAGATCTCATTTGAAAGTCCCGGAAGATCAATTCATGAGCCGACCTAGAGCCCTATATTGGTATTTCCTAATCATACGCTAATTGAAACAGACGAGCAACGTAGCCGTAGCCATACCTATTAAGATAAGAAATTCTAGGTGGACAATCACACCATAAAGACGTGGCTAGATTGACGCGGCGAAAACCTAAATCTTAGCGTTTCTACATACGTAACGGATAAAATAGAGATTCATAAAGCAATTATATAAATATACTAGAAACACGGTTGTCGACCATACCAAAGTCATCTATAGGTCACCGGATATCAGATCTGGGCGTGTGGATCCTTATAGACAAGGAATCCCCACTGCCTCATATCGTATCCTTAGATCTACATCGTTCGGTGAAGAACGAACAACCTCCAACAATAAACAATTATTGGGTGCTTAATTACAAAGAACTAAGAACAAATAAATACAAGAACTTACATTACTGCAGAACTTGCATAAAAACTGCTCTAAGAAAAACTGAGGATTTTATTATAAACAGAGAAAAGTGTCTGAGGTGTATTGTGTGTATGTTGTGGTGTGTGTGGCGTGTGTATGTATGTACAAATATATAGGAGTAAAATTTTACATAGGATAAACCTAAACCAATCTAAAATAGTTTTTCTAAATCCAAAAGGAGTATGAAAACGCGTTAGGATAATTCCAAGTCGATCCGGAAGCTTAGGGCAAAATGCGCCCCACTCCTTATGCGTCCCCCTATAGTCGACCAACTCTTCCTTACTTCTCTTTTCGTGCTTATCCGATCTTTATCTTCAATGCACTCCGGATTTTCTTTGATTTATCTTGAGATTTAATTCTTCCATTTGTATTTATCCTCCAAAAATTATCCCAATCTACAAAATAGATATTTATCCCAAAGTAAATCATATTTAAATAAAAACGGATAAATACCAAAATATAAATAAAAACAGATAAATACCAAATTATATAATAAAAACGGATAAATACCAAAATATATCTTATAAATCACATAACATTAAATAATAATTATAAACATTTGACTTAATATAAAATATATATTATTAATCTCGATTTAAGGTCAACGTTGATGACTTTTACGGGTATAATTTGACCGTCATCACGTACACTCGTATGAGGGGAAATTGTTAGAATATGAGTACACCGTTTCACACACTTGGACACCCTTAATAGGCTGAATTAATCACATCCTTGAAACTAAAAGAGACTGTAGTTCAATGAAATTGTCTTGGTTAGTACCTTTATTAATTGTTAATTTTATTAGTAATCAAGTAACGTAAATATTACTTTTCTGTCAAAACTGCGACTTAGATCAAGATAATAATAGCTAATTGGTGTTTAATCACACTTTATATTGCGATTCCCTGTGGAGACGACCTTGTTCACTAGACTAGACTACAATTTGACCCGGTACACTGCCGGTTAGATTGGAACCGTAGGAAAGTCAACATCAAGCTTTTTTGCGCCGTTGCCGGGGACTGATGTCGCTAATTTATTGTGTTATTGGTTACTACTGGTATTAATTCAAAATTCTTGATATTAAGTCAACGCTTTTCTTAATCCCATTTCTATTTTATTTCTTTGGTACTTACCTCCTTGGTAAGTGGCCAAGTGTTATTTTATTGTTTTCTTGTTATTTCTATCCTGTAGTTGATGACCCGTTCCAGAAGCGGTAAGACCCCACTCACTCCATATAAGCCCGACATAAATAGTTACGAAAGGCAGTTAAGAGTAGAGAATAGACGTGGTTAAACTAGCAAGGACATCTTGGTGCTTCCCAAGAATCATCGAACCAAGAAATAGATATGGCAGAAATCAGTGATGAGGCACACACTGAACAAGGGCTTGCTCATGCCCAAGGTCATGGACAAAACCCCAATAATCCCAATCCACCATTACAAAACCTCCCTCCGCAACCAAATCCCAATAACCAAAACCTCAATAATCGGAATAACCAAAACCGAAACCAGAATAATCATAATAATAATAACCCACCAAACCCAAGACCCATTTGTGATCAAACCTTAAGAAGGAATGAAACCAACAATCCAATTCGTTTACCCAATGAAGGAGCAAATAACTTTGAAGTAAAATCCTATCTTTTGGCTTAATTGACACAATAGCTCAATTTCTCGGTGAAGATGATGAAGACCCACATCATCACTTACATCTTTTTGAAGAATTGTGTAATAAGGCCAAAAGTCAAGGTGTTCATCGAGAATTGACAAGGATGTCAATGTTTCCCTTTTCTCTGAAAGGGAGGGCAAGAGATTGGTTTATGTCTCTCCCTCATCATTCATTGACAAGTTGGGAGGACATTCAAACTGAGTTTTTAAAGCAATATTTCACTCCAGGAAGGAATTTGGAATTGAAGGTCGAAATTTCTAATTTTAGACAAGGATCCGAGGAAACACTTGGAAGTGGTTGGGAAAGATTAAAGAAATTGTTAAGAGCCTGTCCCGATCATGGTTACTCTCTTGATATGGAAATTCAACTTTTCTGTCGAAAATTGAGAAAAGACTCACGTGCGGATGTTGATCACGCATGTGGTGGTTCTTTAATGATGAGTGAAGCACAAGTTGTGTATGATGCAATTGAGAAAATTTCTAAGAATAATAGAATGTGGGAAACTGGTTCTAGCACAAGGAAAGTGGCATTTGTGGGAGAATCTACGTCAAATTTGAAAGTGTTAGCACATTTGGAAAATCTTAGTAGGAAGGTTGATGGTTTGCAAGCAAGCAAAGGTCTAAGCTTGGAAGGCAATATATCTAGTGAATATTCGAATGATGTCATGAGGAATGATGACAACATGTCATTAGGAATGGAAGAATTCGAAGGATATTCAAGAGAAGAGGTGAGTTTTATGCAACAACATCGGAAGTTGAACAATGCCTATTCAAACTCATTCAATGCCATTAGGAGAGACCACCCTACTTTTCGTTGGTCCGACAAGCAAGGACAACCTCCGTATCCTACTCAGTACAAGAGCTCCTACAATGAAAATGCTCAAAATCAAGGTTACCAAGGAAATACCTCGAGCCAAACCCATCAATCACCACCACCAAGATCATATCCACAACACCACTCAAAGCATACCAGTCACTCAAAGTTCAACTCCACCTGTAGAAGGAGTTGATAAGTGGGAAAAATTGATGGAAAATATGATGGGTGTGATGTATACTCAAGCTCAGAATATGGAAACCATGATGACTTCTATAGGCACAGTCTCTAAGGATATGAGTACTTTAAAAACATCCATGAGTGGACATGACACAAGGATGAGAACCATAGAAGCATCCATGCGAAATATGGAAGACCACTTGAGTAGAGAAGGAAAGAACATTAGACCTCCGGGAGGACTACCAAGTAATACTGAAAGAAACCCGAGAGAGGTGAATGCAGTGATTACCCGAAGTGGAAGGGTATGTGGAAGCAATGGAGTAGAGAACTTTGGAAACAATGAAGTGGAAGATGACTTGGATGATAAATTCGAAGAAGAGTTCACTAAAGAAGAAGAGGAAATTATTGATAATTTCTTGAGACGTGATAGACATGTTGAAGAGGAAAGCGAAGATGAGGAATAGATCAAAGTCCCGAGAATACTGAAAAATCCAAGGGCTAGTGATTTACGGACTTTATTTAATGAACATGTCAGAGAGGACAATATTGCCGATAATACAGTCCAAATGGGGAGTAGCAACACCCAACCAACAGAACATGAAAAGAAGGATTCAGGACACATTTTGAAGAAAGTAGCGCAGGATAATGACACATGGCGACCACCAAATGCTCAAACATTCAAGGAAGCATCACCATCTTCATCCAAGGATAAAGGTAAGGGAGGTATAACTTCAAACCCTAAACTTATTGATCTTGAATCTTTACCTTACCCACCTAGAAAGCAATTAAAAAATTGAAAACGGATAAGAAGTATGCACGTTTCCTTGACACATTTCGTCACCTTAACTTAATATCCATTCCATTGAAGCACTAATCAACATGCCCACATATGGAAAGTTTCTTAAGGATATCCTATCGAACAAAAAACGTTTAGAAGAGTATGAGAATATTTTTCTTAATGAAGAATGCTCCGTAGTGTTACAGCACAAGCTCCCGCCTAAACTTAGAGACCCCGGTAGCTTTACCATTCCATGTCAGATTGGAGGTTTTTTGTTTAAGAAAGTGCTCTGCGATCTCGGTACAAGCATTAATCTCATGTCTTACTAGAATTATAAGAAACTAGGAATATGAAAGCTCAAAAACACTGAGATGACGCTTCAATTAGCAGATAGATCAATTAAGTGTCCTAAGGGAGTCATTGAAGACGTGTTAGTCAAGGTAGATAAGTTTTACTTCCCAGTTGACTTTGTGGTTATGGAAATGGAGGAAGGGTTTTCAACGCCCCTCATTCTTGGTCGTCCATTCCTAGCTACGGGAAGAACCCTTATCGATGTTCAAAGAGGAGAATTAGTCTTAAGAGTTAATGAAGATGAGGTCACTTTTAATATCTTCAAAGCTTAGAAACATCCATACAAGTCACAAGAGTCATGTTCATTCATAGATACTATATCTTCTATTTGTATAGATCAGACTAAATTGCAGGTTTTTGAAGATAAGCTCGAGGAATGTTTGGCCTTATCTATCTATGAAGGAGATAAGAATGACCAAGAGATGGAAGAAGTAATTTTTCACCTGGATAAAGGTGGTTCTTTTGTGAGACAACCATGGCATCGTTATTTGGACTTAGAACTGGATGGCTCAGTATTAAGGTGGAAGAGCCATCAAGGAATTTGGAGTTGAAACCTCTCCCTTCTAATACTAAATATGCCTTTCTTGAATCCGATAATCTACTTCATGTTATTATTTCATCGTCACTAACCAGTTTGCAGGAAGACCAATTTGTTGAGAATGTTGAGGCACCATAAGAAAGCGTTTGGATGGATAGTGGCAGATATTCAAGGAATAAGTCCCGAAATTTTCGTACACAAGATCATATTGAATGAAGGTGCTAAACTATGTATCCAACCACAATGCCGCCTCAACCCAAATATGCAAAAAGTGGTCAAGAAAGAGGTTATTAAGCTACTAGAGATTGGGATAATTTTTCCCATATTAGACAGTGAATGGGTGAGTCCCACCCAAGTGGTGCCAAAAAAGGGCGGTTTCACGGTAAAGGAAAATGACAAGCATGAATGGATTCGACAAGAGAGGTCACATGATATCGAATGTGCATTGATTGCAGTAAGCTGAATGAGCATACTAGGAAAGACCATCATCCACTTCCATTCATAATGCAAATGTCAGAACGGCTAAGTGGACATAAATTCTATTACTTCTTGGATGGTTATTCAGGCTATCTGCAAATATTCTCGCAGCAGGAGATAGAGAAAAAACAACTTTCACTTGTCCCTATGGGACCTTTGCATACAAAAGAATTCCGTTTGGATTGTGTAATGCACCAAACTACATTTCAGCGTTGTATGATGGCAATATTTTCTGACATGGTAAAAAATGGAGATTTTTATGGACGATTTCAGTGTTTTCGGAGACTCTTTCGGAGAATGTCTCTCACACTTAGAACGTGTCCTTCAACGCTGTGAAGACACAAACTTGGTCCTAAACTGGGAAAAGTGTCATCTAAAGGCATCAGATGGTATCACTTTAGGTCATAGAATTTCTGAAGAAGGTATTGAGATGGACAAAGCAAAGATCGAAGTAATTGAAAAGTTACCTCCAAAGGTCAATCTGAAAACTCGGAGAGGATTTCTTTGACATGCCGGTTTCTCTAGGCAGTTTATCGTAGATTTTTCACGAATAGCAAAACCTCTCAGTCATTTTCTTGAGAAATATGTGTCATTCAACTTTGATGATAAATGCATGGAAGCATTTCAGACTTTAAAGGCACGACTAACAACTGCACCAGTGCTGGTGGCACCAAATTGGAATTTACCCTATGAGCTTATGTGTGATGCAAGCGATCTGGTGGTTGGGGCTGTGCTAGGTCAACGTGTTAGGTGTGATGCCTGAAAGACAATTTTGTAATTGTTTTATTTAATAAATGAAATGATATTATTATTCATATTTATTATTCTCATATTCACCGATGTGACAATAGTATTTACACTACAGAAAACCCTAAAGTATATCATTTATGTAATCACTTAACTCAGTGTATGGGATATACACGGGAGGATTGAGTTAGTGAAGATGTACTTAAAATAAAATTAGCCCGTAGTGAAGTTAATCAAGAGTATCGGGTCTCTCCTTTAACGTGCTATTAATGCGCCCGAACACAATAGGTGTGATTGTCTTATCCGGACTTTCGGATAAGAGAACCTAATGGGCATTTATATATGATAGATATATCATATATGTATTTGGACCGATTTGATTAGAGTTCACGATATAATTCCGTAATCGAGAAGTCTTATCGAATCAATAGATGATCATATTTATGGATATATCTTAATTCTGAGGTGATCACAGTCAACTGCTTGAATCAGTATGAGGTTTGACTTGACGGTTAAGGATTACACTGAGTCTGTGATCTGAATTACCCCATCTTGGCGTTGTACTGGATTGAGTGAGTAGTCTGTGTTATCGCAGATACGGAATCCATTCCATCCATTTATGGAAGTAGGTAGACAGTTCCCTTATTTGTTAATCCTAGAAACTGATCGATCCATGGAGTTCATAATACACTGATTAGCTACCAGTGAGTTATATGAATTAATTGATCACTATGGGGTTAATGGTAAATAAGGATAAGAGGTTCTAAAAAGGGTTAACGGTAACTTCCCGATTTAGAATGAACAGTCTGTGGAGGATTAATCCATATGTAATGATTATATCAAAGGACACTTATTATCATTCTCGTGAGGAGATAAATATAATCTTATAATCGGAGGAGTGCGATCACGGGATTATGGTGGCATATTCTCGTGATTGATTTATCGAATATAATTATTCGTTCGTAAGATAATTATTTATTTGATTTATCGGAGCCGCTGATTATTAGTCCATGGTCCCCGACGTGCCTCCAATATAGCATAGCTATTCTCGGACGTCGAATCCTAATAATATTAATTTAGTTCTTATTAGAATTTAATTAAAACGATATGTGAATTAATTGTTTAGTGGACTATTAAATTAGTTGGGCTAAATAATTAAATATGTGAAAAAGATATTTTTCATAATCTTGCTTGATTATTGTGTTATAGCGAAAATTAATATTGACTAGGTCAATAAGAAGAATTTCGGCCAAAGCATGCTTAATGAACAAGAAATTAGTTTTCTTGTGGATTAATAAGACATGTGCACAAATATTTATTAGATAAATATTTTATGGTAAGAAATAAAGATAAATATTATTCTAGATTTGTTCTAGAATATTATGGGATTATCTTTTATTTATTGGATTTATTTATTTGCAAAATAAAATCCTTGGAGGACAAGGATTACTCTCCTATATAAAGAGAGTTCTCCCAACTCATACACACACATAAAATTCGACTTCTCCTCTTAGAGAGAAGAAGTAAAAATTTCGGCCAAGGGAGTAAGAGAGGAAAATCTTGGAGGTTTTCCGAGTAGCATATTGGGAGAATTCGAGACGAGGATTTCCTTCAACCGGGAGTTGCTTGGATCACACGTGCGGAAGATCGTGGTGCTCTTCACGTCTTCTTTTGTTCTTCCTATTGCAGTTCTTCTACTTGGATTTTGAGATCCAATAGGTATGTTCTACAACCCCTTGTAGAGTAGATCTAGTTATTTTATTACGTGTAATTTATAGATCTAGATCCTTAAATCGCTTCCGTTGCGGATGATATTACTAATGATGGTATATCTCGTCTCTGTTGATCTATATTTATACGTATAAAATAGTAGATCTAAGAGTGGAAAACATGTAGTTTTTGTGTCCTAATTTTTTTTTTGGGGGCCGACGCATTTTTTATTTTATTTTTTATGTTGCGATTGTTGTGGTTTGAAGAGATGGATTGTGGTTGGTATTGTTTACCCGTAGATCTATTTTGTAGCTCTTTTGATTAGTATCACTTGAGCATAGACTTTGTAATTTTAATTTTGATTCGGATTCGAGACGACGAAGATGATGTGTTGAAGATCATCAAAAAGGTAAAACGGGAGGAGGTCGAAAAATTGTTTTTTTTTTATTTATTCGGTCTCGGCAAATTTTTTTTATTGCAATTGAAATTTGGTCTCGGCATTAGTTATGTGACGGCAGCTAGTTTTTTTTCTTTGGTTAACCTAATTTTTTTTTATTGGCCGAGAGGCCTGTTAATTATAAAAATAAAAAAATTTGTGAGTTAGCCGTTTGCATGCGGCTAGGGTTTCAACATAAAAAAAAATAAAAAAAATATCAGTTTTTTTTATTATGGCCGAGGACTGTTTATAAAAAAATAAATAAATAAAAAAAAGTTTTTTTATATAAAACAATTTAATATAAATATATTTTAAATATATTGGTATATTACGGCCTCCTCTCCTCGTCGTTCGTGGTTCGTGTCAAGATCGAAGGTTCGAGATCCGGAAGTTTCAAGATCAAGATCTAAGATCGAGATTTGAAGACTTAAAATTAGTTTTTACTTTTCCTTAGAAAATATGTTAGTCGGGGGTACCAACGATCCATCTCGGTGTTTAAATTTTCTGCAATTTATTTTTTATGTGTTTGATCATAAAATAGATATAAAATAGGAATTGACATGACATGCATCATATCATAAATTCACTCCATGCATACATGTAGAATTTTAATTTTGGTAATTAAAATAGGCATGTATACAAACTCGCATAATTAGTTGAAATTTAATTAATACGTGGTAATTAATTAATTTAGTAACTAATTAAAGATCCGAGGACGGGTTATGAAATCGTTAAGCCTTTCGGTGTGTGTTCTCAGTGAACCGCCTTAAAAGCCTAAACGAGATCACGTTTTTGATTCGTAGTGTCTACGAGATTGAATGATGGTAAAAGAACAATAAATCTTGGATAAAAATGGTTCGCCTATAGGTTGGGTGGTCAACTGAGCTTCGCTCGACCGACTTAACCCTCCTAGTGTGATGCATGCACGGGGATCCAGTAAGACTAAGCTACACCGGCGAGCGGATGGGTTATTCCTTCTTATCTCAAAGGGGCTCTATTGACCCGATTTCGTCCGACTGTCACATATGTGCCAACGAATAGGACGGGTAGGCTTGCCTACGTTACCGACACCATTCGGAATCCTTGATTTAATGTGCTTTTGTGTTAACATCAAAAAGACGTGGTTAGTTAACCCACCACCACTTCCAAAATATTGAGTGGGAGCGGGGGAGGCGACAGCCAACCCCACAGCCTCTACTATAGATACAAGTAAGTGAGAGAAGGTTGACGCCTCGCGGTGCTTTGATTTCGTCCCCCTACGGATGGTGTTCACCCCTATCAACATTCATGGCTTGGTCTCCGAAAGGATAGGATTTCCGGGTACTTGTCGGGTCATTGACCTATCCTACGAAGGCACACTCAGGGCATACCTAAGAGATCCGATATAGTAGGTCACACTCATCAAGGGTATTCTTGATAATATCTAGGCTAAAAAAGGAAGGTAGTCAATGAATAAAGGGATGTTCGATTCTCGTGGGATGTTAGATTCTCACAAGTTATTCATTGATGAGATTGTCTCGATTTAACCGTCATCTCTTTGACCTACCCTACGGCGGCACTAAGATGCGAGGTTAAAACCTTGGAATGGTAGAGTAGACTTAATTTTAGTTTACAATTCCTAAAATAAACTTATATAGTAGTGTTAAACTTGAATTAATATATGTCATTTTATTTACAGCATTATATCCCTTACTAAATTGCTTAAAAAATTAATAATTGACTAATATTGACTTCGTTAAAAAGTGGAAAGTAACTAGGACGTTGAACTAGTTAATCGATAATGCAATTATTTTTCGATAGAGATATTTTCTCTTAAGCCTTTTAAAACCAGAGTGACATGTAGGTATGTCACTAGTGTCATTCGTGTCAAACAGAAGACAAACTTAGTTTGATCAAAGGTGATTTCGGACTTTGAAATTCTTCTAGTGAATTTTGAGTGTGTAGTGATTACACGAGTAATTTTCTAATTGAAAAATCGGAAAATCATGAAGTGTCGCTAGTTGGACGATATTTGGAATCGATGAACTAGTGGGAGCTTTATGATTTGTTGTTTTTCTAGATAATTAGAAAAGTGTAACTGACTACACACGTAACCGTTCTAATTGAAAAACCGGAAGGTCATGAAATGTCGCTAGTTGGACGATAATTGGAATCGATGAACTAGTGGGAGTTCTATGATTTGTTGTTTTTCTGGAAACATTAGAACTATGTACGAAAGATTTTCTAATCGAAAAAAATCGGAAAATCATAAAAAAAAAATAAAGCATTGCTCGTTAGACGGTATTTGGAACCGATAAACTAGTGGGAGCTTTAACGTTATGATTTGTTGTTTTTTTCTGGTATATTAGAAAATCCGAGAAGTCCCGGACGAGTAACACTCGAAATAGACATCCCACGGTTCAAGAGTAGTGTCTACTCAAACGAACATTGGTTCAAGACTATTTCCATTCACGGAAAGTCAAGAATGAGAGAATATGTCTAAAAGTGTTAGTCATCTAAAAGCGAGAAAATTTTAAGGTGAACGAAAATTAATTAGCGAAAATCATAGGATAAGGGCGGTGATTTTGGATCACCAACCTATGAATCCTTGGCGATTTTCTCGAGCTAAGTTCTTTGGAAGAACAAGGTAGCAGTGCATTTAACGATTAAAAGAGTAAACAACGGGTAGTTAATTTTAGCTAGAATAGTGGGAGTGATATAAGGAAATGAATCTCGGATTCAATCCTTGGATATCGCGGACACATTATTTTCTGTTTATTCGTTGGAACGAATGGATTTACCTTCTATTCGATAATTTGTTTGTCATATAGAAAGTGAATATACCATTTGTAGTACGAATCCAAGACTCGGACTTTTGTTTGATAAAGTCAAAACCTCTTACAACTGCTCAAATATGTATATAAAACACATCTTAAGAACTATTAAAAGCAATTGGTTTCTATATTTAGATAAACGCTTCTTCATATTCCATAATTAGTGCATAATCCCTAAAAGACAAGACCTGAAGACTGGCTCAGGGTGATTCCTTTCTCCCAGTCTGGTTATATTGTCTCAAAGGTTCAATGACTAAGTTTCTTTTCAATCGGGAAAGGATAATGGTTATAAAGAAGTAACATAGCTTGTTCATGACGACCTTCGGGTCCGATGAAAGATACAAGCTAGTAGGAGCTCCAGTAGTGACTTCTTGTCCGATAACTATTCAAACACTCCGGAAAGTTTATCCAAAATATTTTGAGGTTTCTCTGCTTTCAACAGAGAGAGTATTCTATACTTGGAATAGGCCATTCATAGTCCTTGAGATCGATGCTCACCTGCTTTATTGTGACATGTTCTCACTAAGTGAGAAACCGTTAAATTGCCTTATATATTTTTAGATGTGCTACAATACAACGCTTAACTCAATAAAGATATTGAAGTAAATAACGGTCTACATTGAAATGTAAGACCGAGAAGTCTACCTAGAATATGCTTTAGAATTTACGGATAAGGTATGGATTCGGTTCACCCCACTTCCATAAATATAAGCATTTAGCACACAATTGCTTGAAGGTAAGATCGGGAATTTCACGATACGTTCGATCAATGACCATTCGTGATATATCTTTTAACCTATTGTGTATAAAGGTTAGATATAGGATTCTTGAAATCGGGAAGGGGCAATATATCTTTGTTGCATCCTTTCTGATAGAGTCCATGAATAGCAAAACCTTGAACCTTGAAGTACGTTTACTCAAGGTAGTTACTAACTGATAAAAATCAGACCACATCCAACATCGGTTGTTGGTGATAACACTAAATACTACTAAACTAGATCAGAATTTCGATCCACCCAGTAAGTATTAGGAGTATGGTTTCTCCATTACCCATTACGGGTTCTGTAGACTTTGTAGTCTGAGGATCGATCGATGACCTATGCTCTATTGTGAGCAGTATAGGATTCTGATAATAGAGGTTGGTTTAATAGCCATAACCCTGTGAATGGAGTTCGGTACTCCAGTTCTGTTCATACTCTTGTAGAACCACCTGAGCGTCTCAGGCCCAGTGAGAGTAATTGTATCTACACGGAAAAGAGTAGAATGAATAGGAAAGTTTATCTTTCAGAGCAAAGCCTGAGTGGTCTAGGGGTAATTCCCTAAGAAATAGAGAGTTAATCAGACCTTGGACTCTCTTACCACTTAGTATTGCATGATTTCATTCAAAAGCAGAAAATAGGGGTGATTCCCTGAGATTTTCTTGCCAAACAAACAGAGTCTAGATTCATTCGGAACAAAAGGGTATTGCCTTATGAACTTATGACTGTCAAGGCTTATGTCCTTTGTGGATAACAAGCAAACCTCTCGGTCATTGGAAGTCATATAGTTCTACAATATGTGGATTTGACCAGAATATTGATAAGTCTTTTGTAGACTGTATATCAATTTTAGTACAGTAGTGAATATACACATATATATTAGTGTTTGTGAAGGATAACACTGCACCAGTTGGACTCAACATGGGTGTGTTATCTGAAGTCAAAATCTGACAATGCCACAATTCTCTGCAACAGAGATTTGGACAACATCCTAAAGAGTTTGACTCGGTCGAATTCATTAGAATCATTCACTGGTTTCTCATCCATCTTATTGGTTAAGATGATGCATCTGTGTATGCAACATTCAACGAGGAAGTTCTACCCTATGCCTCAGGAATGGCTCTCTAAATCTTCGGATCAAGAGAAATGGGATAGATTCTCTTTCTAGTAAGAGATGGTCAGGTTATTGAACGTCAACTTTGATCGAATCTTAGATTCGACGGTTAACAAAGCAAGTTTAGTATGTCCTTTAGTATCTTGAGAGAACGAGGAATAATATGCGGACATATTCATGTGTGAACTTGGATATGTGTGATACGCTGATTTTGACTTTAAGTCAGATTGAGGATGATCGTTAAGTCGATCTCAGGCTCAGTGTTTACTCTTGTGTTGAAGCTATTTCCTGGAGGAATCCAGCAATGCCAACTTGACTTTAACTAGTTGGGTGATTAGCGGCTTTTGTAGTAGCTATAGAGGCGATATAGCTTAAGGAATTCCTTTTCATATCTGGGAGTGATTCTAGATTTGGAAGCCGATACCACATCATTGTGCAAACGATGAAGAGGTAGCTTATAAGGATTTTTGAAATCACTAGAGGTCAAAAGCATATTGGGAAAGTACCACATGATCAGATGGACCGGTAATGTTTCGATTCTACGGATCGTCTCGAGCCGACAACCTGACTAATCATTAAGACCCATGATATTTAGATGTAGGTACTCCCTGAGTCACTGACCTATCCTACGACGGCACACTCGGAGTGTACTTTGTCATCTACAATGGTTATGATGTGCTTAATGGGTACTAGAATACGGGATGGGTCTCCATTGCTTTAGAGCAAGTGGGAGATGTAGTTTGTTGTAGTTTAAATAATAGGGTGTGCTCTAAAACAATTAATCACATGTTTTAATGCAAGTGGGAGATTGTTAGGTGTGATGCCCGAAAGACAATTTTGTAATTGTTTTATTTAATAAATGAAATGATATTATTATTCATATTTATTATTCTCATATTCACCGATGTGACAATAGTATTTACACTACAGAAAACCCTAAAGTATATCGTTTATGTAATCACTTAACTCAGTGTATGGGATATACACGGGAGGATTGAGTTAGTGAAGATGTACTTAAAATACAATTAGCCCGTAGTGAAGTTAATCGAGAGTATCGGGTCTCTCCTTTAACGTGCTATTAATGCGCCCAGAACACAATAGGTGTGATTGTCTTATCCGGACTTTCGGTTAAGAGAACCTAGTGGAGCATTTATATATGATAGACATATCATATAGGGCTGGACCGATTTGATTAGAGTTCACGATATAATTCCGTAATCGAGAAGTCTTATCGAATCAATAGATGATCATATTTACGGATATATTTTAATCCTGAGGTGATCACAATCAACTGCTTGAATCAGTATGAGGTTTGACTTGACGGTTAAGGATTACACTGAGTCTGTGATCTGAATTACCCCATCTTGGCGTTGTACTGGATTGAGTGAGTAGTCTGTGTTATCGCAGATACGGAATCCATTCCTTCCATTTATGGAAGTAGATAGACAGTTCCCTTATTTGTTAATCCTAGAAACTGATCGATCCATGGAGTTCATATTACACTGATTAGCTACCAGTGAGTTATATGAATTAATTGATCACTAGGGGGTTAATGGTAAATAAGGATAAGAGGTTCTAAAAAGGGTTAACGGTAACTTCCCGATTTAGAATGAACAGTCTGTGGAGGATTAATCCAAATGTAATGATTATATCAATGGACACTTATTATCATTCTCGTGAGGAGATAAATATAATCTTATAATCGGAGGAGTGCAGTCACGGGATTATGGTGGCATATTCCTGTGATTGATTTATCGAATATAATTATTCATTCGTAAGATAATTATTTATTTGATTTATCGGAGTCACGATTATTAGTCCATGGTCCCCGACATGCCTCCAATATAGCATAGCTATTCTCGGACGTCGAATCATAATAATATTAATTTAATTCTTATTAGAATTTAATTAAAACGATATGTGAATTAATTGTTTAGTGGACTATTAAATTAGTTGGGCTAAATAATTAAATATGTGAAAAAGACATTTTTCATAATCTTGCTTGATTATTGTGTTATAGCGAAAATTAATATTGACTAGGTCAATAAGAAGAATTTCGCCAAAGCATGCTTAATGAACAAGGAATTAGTTTTCTTGTGGATTAATAAGACATGTGCACAAATATTTATTAGATAAATATTTTATGGTAAGAAATAAAGATAAATATTATTCTAGATTTGTTCTAGAATATTATGGGATTATATTTTATTTATTGGATTTATTTATTTGCAAAATAAAATCCTTGGAGGACAAGGATTACTCTCCTATATAAAGAGAGTTCTCCCAACTCATACACACACATAAAATTCGACTTCTCCTCTTAGAGAGAAGAAGTAAAAATTTCGGCCAAGGGAGTAAGAGAGGAAAATCTTGGAGGTTTTCCGGGTAGCATATCGGGAGGATTCGAGACGAGGATTTCCTTCCACCGGGATTTGCTTGGATCACACGTGCGGAAGATCGTGGTGCTTTTCACATCTTCTTTTGTTCTTCCTATTGCGGTTCTTCTACTTGTATTTTGAGATCCAAAAGGTATGTTTTACAACTTCCTTGTAGAGTAGATCTAGTTATTTTATTACGTGTAATTTATAGATCTAGATCCTTAAATCGCTTCTGTTGCGGATGATATTACTAACACAACGCCATGACAAAGAACTCAAAGCAATCTACTATGCATCCCACACATTAAACGCAGCTCAGCTTAACTATGCCACCACAGAAAAGGAGCTACTTGCTGTAATCTTTGCATTGGACAAATTTCGATCTTATCTCGTCGGTTCTAAAGTCATTGTTTACACCGATCATGCAGCATTAAAGTATTTGTTGAGTAAGAGGATGCAAAACCGCGTCTACTCAGATGGATTCTCTTACTTCAAGAGTTTGACATTGAGATTAAAGATAAAAATGGTAGTGAGAATGTGGTAGCAGACCATTTGATTCGTATGGAAGTTGTTGAAGAAGAAGGAAAATGACAAGAGATTAAGGATTCATTTTCGGACGAACAACTCCTCATGGTTGATGCTCCTCCAACTATGCAACTCATAAAAGCTGGTAACCAAAGGAGAGCTCGCCATGGTTCGGTAATATCATTAATTATTTTACTTGTAAATATGTTCCGTCTCATTGGACATGGCAACAGAAAAAGAAGTTCTTTTATGATTTAAAATTCTATTATTGGGAAAAACCGGACCTTTTCGAAGGTGTTCGGATGGCATAATTAGGAAATACGTGCCCGATCATGAGATTTTAAGTATCTTATCCTTTTGACATGATCGTGAGGCTGGCGGCCACCACGGAGGGTGGAAAACCGCCTACAAAGTATTGCAATGTGCTTTTTATTGGCCCACACTATATAAAGACGCACACCACTATGCACGATCTTGTGAATCATGTCAAAAATGGGGAAATGTTTCTAAGAAACATGAAATGCCTCTCCAACCTATATTTGAGTGTGAATTGTTTGACGTTTTGGGCATTGATTTTATGGGCCCTTTCCCCCATCATTTGGTTAGAAATTCATCCTGGTAATGGTTGATTATGCATCTAAATGGGTCAAAGCCCAAGCCCTTCCAACTAATGATACCGGTGTAGTAATAAAATTCCTTAAAAAGAATATTTTCACAAGATTTGGTACTCATCGGGCTATCATTAGGGACAGAGGGTCACACTTTTGTAACCGACCGTTTGCCAAAGTGATTGAAAAATATGGTGTGAAACATAAGATTGGTACTTCGTACCATCCACAGACGAGTGGCCAAGTCGAGGTATCTAATAGAGAGGTGAAAAGATATATTGAAAAAACAGTCGATTCCAACCGTAAAAATTGGGCAGAAAAATTAGATGATGCACTATGGGCATACAGAACGGCCTTTAAAACACCAATTGGCTGTTCTCCCTATAGACTAGTTTTGGCAAGTCTTGTCATCTTCCGGTTGAGTTGGAACATTGTGCCTTTTGGGCTATTAAATTTCTTAACTTTGATCCTAAGGCCATTGGTGACCATCGATTACTGCAACTCACAGAACTTGAGGAGTTTCGCCTTGATGCTTATGAGAACGCCCGAATCTACAAGGAACGCACAAAGTCTTTCCATGATAAGAGAATCTTTCGTCGTGAGTTCCATGTGGGTGATGGAGTGCTCTTGTACAATTAATGTTTGAAATTGTTTCCAGGTAACAGGTCCATTTTTGGTAACTAAAGTACATGCATCTGGAGCTGCGGAATTGACTGATGGAAAAACGACCTTTATAGCAAATGGTCATAGAGTTAAAATTTTCATTGAGGAAGAAGGAATCCCTCCAACTCGAGAGGTGATGTTCCTTACTGACCCCCCAACCAATTGAAGCATGAGATAGTCTAGCTATCAGACTATAAATTTATCAATTTACGGGCACTATCCTTCCTATTACTCATTAAGCATTTATTTCCAGTTTGTCAGTATACTTAATTACTACGTGCTTTGATGAATAATTGATGGGAGTATCCTTTTTTTGATTAAGTATAATAATTATCATTATCCTGGTAAATTACGTTTGTCAATGGAGTAAAAATAATAAAATATATATATATTTATATATAAATATAATAAAATAGAAATAATAATAATAAAGTAAGAGATTCGTATAAAATAACAAAAATATGTATCTACGTGATTTTAGTTTATGGAAAATTAGGGATAAGGACACAATCAAATATTTTTAAGAAATGAGAAATTACATATATTTTTATAGAGAAGGACAACTGCATAATTTTTATAGCGAGAAGGACAAACAGTGAATCCCGAAAATCAGTGAATCTCCCCAGTGAATCCCGAAATCAGTGAATTTTGACAGTGAATTTCGACAGTGAATCCCGAAAATTAATGAATTTTGACAATGAATTTTGAAAATCAGTGAATTTCGGTAGTGAATTTAAACAGTGAATTTCGAACACAAGTGAATTTCGACAGTGAATAAATAGTTTTGTCCTTTATGCAAAAGTTTCAATAGACTGTCCTTCTACTCAATTGATGAAATATTTTTGTCCTTCTCCCTCATTCCCCCTTTAGTTTATCAATTTGAGGTTATTATAAAAAAAATCAAAATAAAAAAAATATATATATATACAAATTAATAAATGAATAGTAATAATTTTATAATAAAACCGTTCAAATCTTTTCACGGCGTACGCCGTGTATGAATTCCGGTCTACGCTGGGAATTTAATTCAAAATTAGAAAGATTCCTCCAATTGCCAGTGTACGCCGTAGATACCCGGTCTGCGCCGGCCTACTCAGTTTGAAATCAGACGGTTTTTTCTTTTCTTTTTCTCTCTCCCTCATAACTCATCTCCTCAATCGGCTCCTCTTCCCCATTATTTCCTCTCCATTACACCTCTCCATCATCTTCACTAATCATCCATCCCTCCCCCACAATCTACCTCCTTTACAAAACACTTCTCTTCCTCCCAGATTCTTTTTATTTCACTCCACTTCATCACCAAGGAAGCACACCACTTTGTTTTGTTCTCGGATAGGCGGCTCCATCTTCTCCGGTCCACCATAAATTCCGGCCATCTATCACCTCTATTCAGAAGAAATCAACACAACAACATCGTACAAAAATTTGATCTTCTATTTCCTAAATTCTTATTCAAAGAGTTATTTTATTTTTTTGATTTGAAAAATTGCACCTTTTAATTTTGTAATTATGTTTTGTTCATACCACTCTCGTAGATGGCCGAACCCTCCAACCCTCGTAGGAAGAATACCGGTAAAAAACGAAAGACTGGTCCTCCAATTGTCGTAGTTCCAGTTCATGAGCCCCGCCCTCTCACCGCCGAGGAAGAGGCGGTCTCTTTTCAAAGAACCGCAACTCCGGCTGCCCTTTGATGTATGACTTTTATATGATTAAATTTACGTGATTTTATTACGTTTTATCGACAAATTCTATATAAAATATATGAAATTATGATATAATTAGTATGAAATATTAATCTTTATAGTTTAGTATAGTTAGTAGTAAAAGTTAGTATTTATAGTAAAAAGTTGTAGTTTTTGTACCGGTTTTAGTGACCGGAGTGTTGTGTCTATTTTACACGGGTATTTTGTGTTTATTTCATTGCGTAATCCTAAGATGAACTGAAAATCGAGTAGAAACACTTTTTGAAGTCAATTCAAGTCGTTGGAAGGAGTTATAAAGCATCACTCAATTTAAATGGTCAAGTGGGTAGTCGTTTTTTAATAACAAAATCCCAAAGCGACACGTATTGGAAATGGCTCATCGAGAATACGTTTTCTGAAGAAGTGGTCTTGATGGAAGTTGTAGAGAATTCAACGAGCTTTTCAACGGAAGTTCGATTATGTCATTCTGATATCGAGAATTCAAGTTACGATTTTTAGAAGTTAACTGTGTAATTATATATAATTATATATATAATTACACAGCATCTGTGATGATTAGAGGGTAACATGGGCTCACATGCTTATAACTAACTGTAATGATTGTCATCATTACACCGGACCGATCCGGCCAATTTCAGGACCGGTCCGGGAAGGAGGAAAGTCTATATATAGGGAAGCAGTAGGGATCATTTGGGGTGCCAATATATATACACCATATTCTATATATATTCTCTATCCCCTCTTTTCTTTAGTTTGTAAATAGGCCTTATGCCGGGAATAAATTAGTAGTAGTAGTAGTATCGTGATAATGCTCGGGAAATTCTCGAAGGTTCGGTGTTGCTGAAATCGTTGAATACCTGGGAAAAGACGATTTCTGAGTCAGCAGTTGTAATCGGGTAATTTCTATAGTATTTATGTTTATGTTTGTTATTTTCATCTTTTTATATTTTATAATGTTATTAGGCTAAATCTAATAACTAGCCAAAGTTATGTAATCGTATTATTTCGATCTTTTCGTTAAAAGAATGATGTTAAAATAAAATTGATTAAAATTGAGTTAAAATGAATCTTTTTCTATTTCGCTACGTAACGATAACATATTCGGAATGAAGTAATCAATCATGATGAATACCACATATAACTGACGATGAAGCCCACCGAGAGAAGTCGGGATATGAGTAAAAATAGAAAAACCGGAGAGGGTAAAATTGGCCGTCTCGATTAACGGAATCCGATTTCCTACCCGGGGGCAGATTTGTCCTAGTAAAACAAATCTTATTAAAATTTGTACTCGAGATCTTGATAATGTTAAAATCACAGTTTAATTGAAACTACACCGTTTGTATTAAATCGATCCGCTTGACAACCGGAGCCTCTTGAATAACATCGGCCATCCGACAAATGGAATCACCTTTTATCCGGGGTAGATTTATACTGCACTGTTTTGACTAACTAAGTTTAGCATGGGGCGATTGTGGACATTGGGTGATGACAATTTGACATATGACAATTTCATACGCTCGTGTGAGGAGGAATTGTTGACATTAGGAGTACACCGTTTCATTTACTCAATTGGACCTAATAAAAAGGAAGATCGAACACATTCTATTAATTGAAAAGATCGAATAAATTGATTACATATACTTTGGCTAGTCTAGTCTATAAACTATATATTGGTATCTATATATATATATATATATATATATATATATATATATATATATATATATATATATTACTATTTATGTACATCTATATATATTTATATATCTATATATATTATATTAGAATAACTTTTAAATTACGCATTTATTTTATGTTGGTTAGAGTAGTAGTAATCTGTGTTATAAAATTGCGGTTTAGATCGAGTTAATAGCAGCTCTTTGGTGTTTAACCACACTTAAAAGAATTACCACTTTTTCCCTGAGGATTCGACACCTGACTCACCACTTTATCACTACAATTTGACCCGGTACACTGCCGGTTAGGATCCGTCTAACCTAGAAAAGGTCTGTCCCTTTCTTGACGCCATTTCTAAGGCTTGGTTTTGGTGACGTCAGCTTTCTGGCGCCGTTGCCGGGGAACAAAGTCGCTATTTTTTTTTGTGTCTATGGTTACTACTTGTATTAGCTTAAAAATTCTCGAGGATAAACCAACACTCTTCTTATCACATTTCTTTTTTTATTTTTCGTTGGTATCTACTTTCTTTTAGTACCAATTTTCTTCTTCTTTAAAACTCGAGCATTTTTTTATTTTTGTTAGTTGATGACCAGAAGCGGTAAAGCTTCACTTACTCCTTATAAGCCTGATATAAACGCTTACGAAAGGCAATTGCAGATAGAGAGTAAACGTGGTCAAACCAGCTTAGGACTCCTTGGAAAATCTCCAACGGAATCATCTTCTAATAAAAATAAAGAAATGGTGAAACTAGTGATGAAACAAACGAGCAGAGGCTAGATCATGCTTTAGGGCATGGCCAAAACCTCGTTAACCCTAATAATAATCGAATAATAGGAACAATCAAGATCGGAACAGAATAATCGTAATAATCCACCAAACCCAAGACCTATCTCGTGATCAAACCGTTAGGAGAAACCAGGACTAATAATCCCATACTTTTACCTAATGAGGAGCGAATAATTTGAAATTAAGTCTCATCTTTTGGTTTAATTGACGCAAGAGCCTAATTTCTAGGAGAAGATGATGAAGATCCACATCATCATCTCTATCTATTTGAAGAATGTGCAATACTGACCAAAAGTCAAGGTGCACATAAGGAATTAACAAGGATGACTATGTTTCCTTTTTTTCTAAAAGGACGAGCCCGAGATTGGTTTATGTCTCTTCCACACCACTCGTTAACTAGTTGGGAGGATATTCAAACTGAATTTCAAACAATATTTCACTCAGTATGGAATTTGGAATTAAAGGTCGAGGTTGCTAACTTTAGACAAGGATCGAAGAAACACTTGGGAATGCACAGGAAAGGTTTAAAAATTGTTAAGAGCTTGTCCCGATCATGGTTATTCTTTAGATATGCAAATTCAACTTTTCTCGTCAGTAAACTAAGAAAGGATTCACGTGCGGATGTAGATCATGCATGTGGTGGTTCGATTAATGATGAGTGAAGCTCAAACAGCCATTTACGATGCTATAGAAAAGATTTCCAAAAATAACGAGAATGTGGGAAACCGGTTCTAGCACTAGAAAAGTAGCTTTTGCAGGAGAATGTACGTTAAACACGAAGTTCTAGCACACTTGGAGAATTTGAGTAGAAAGTTTGATGGATTACAACAAGGTAAGAATAAAAATTCAGAAAATAGTATGCCAACTGAATACTCAAATCATGATAATGTGTCATTAGGGATAGAAGAACCAACAGGATATTCAAGAGAGGAGGTGAGTTTTCTTCAGCAACATAGGAATTTGAACAATGCATATTCAAACTCGTTTAATGCTATTAGAAGAGATCACCCAACTTTTAGATGGTCAGAAAACCCTAGTAAGCCAGGACAACCGCCGTATCGATTCAAGTATAAGAATATGAATAATAATCAAGTTTATCAAGGAAATACATCTAATCAGAATTTACAATCATTACCAAGATCCTATCCTCAACATACCACTCAAAGTATACCAGTAACTCAGAGTTCAACTCAATCTGCAGAAGGGGTTGAAAAATGGGAAAAACTGATGGAAAATATGATGGGTGTAGTATCTACTCAAGCTAAGAATATGGAAACAATGATGACTTCTATAGGTTCACCAAGAAGGATATGAGTTCAATGAAAACATCTATGAATGGACATGATACCAGAATGAGAACGATAGAAGCTTCATTAAGGAATATGGAAGATCATTTGAGTAGGGAAGGTGAACGTAACAACAGTAGACCTCCTGGAGGATTACCAAGTAATACTGAAAGAAACCCAAGAGAGGTAAATGTTGTAGTTACGAGAAGTAGGAAACTCTACGGTAGTAATGGAGTAGAAAACTTCGGGAATAATGAAGTAGAAAATGATTTAGATAAAAATGAAGAGACTAAAGATGAACTTGACTTTACTGATGAGGAAGAAGAAATCATAGAGAATTTCTTGAAAAGGAATAGAAGTTTGGAATCTGAGAAGGAAGGTGAGAGAAATGGGTAAAAATCCCTAGAATTTTGAAAGATCCCATGGATAAAGATTTAAGGAATCTATTTAAGGAACATGTTAGAATAGAAAATAAAGAAAACAAGGATGAAAAACAGGAAAAACTGAAGGAGTCTGAAGTAGAGATTGATTCAGGGAACAAATTAAAAGAAAAAATTCAAGAACCTGAAACATGGCGATCAAGTAATACTCAAAAGTTTAAGGATAAAGGAAAAGAGAGAATGACTTCGGAACCAAAGGTTATAGATTTAGAATCTTTACCTTTTCCTCCTAAAGATCAAATTAAAAAGATTAAGACTGATCAGAAGTATGCTCGTTTCCTTGATACTTTTCGTCATATTCATGTTAATATCCCTGTTATCGAAGCTCTGATAAATATGCCTGCCTATGGAAAGTTTTTGAAAGATATTTCACAAATAAGAAAAATTAGAGGAATATGAGAATATATGCCTAAATGAAGAATGTTCTGCAATTTTGCAGCATAAGTTACCACCTAAAATGAAAGATCCTGGAAGTTTTACCATTCCATGTGAAATTGGAGGATTTCTGTTTAAAAAGGTCTTATGTGATCTTGGAGCTAGTATAAATCTCATGTCTTATGAGGATTATAGAAAGCTAGGCATATGAAAGCTTACTAAGATCGAAATGACTGCAAATGGCGAGATAGATCGATTAAGTACCCTAAAGGAATAATTGAGGACATATTGGTTAAGGTAGACAAGTTCTATTTTCCAAGAGACTTTGTAGTTATGGAAATGGAAGAAGGATTTTCAGCGCCACTTATCTTAGGACGTCCATTTCTAGCTCTGAGGAGAACTTTAATCGATGTTCGAAAGGAGAATTAATTTTGAGAGTCAATGAAGATGAAGTTGCTTTCAATATTTTCAAAGCTATGAACCATCAATATACATCACTGTAATCATGTTCTTTTATAGAAGATATTCATTACGTCTATGATAATCAGTTACCAACTTTTGAAGACAGATTAGAAGAATGCTTAACTCTATCTATCTATAAAGAAGATGAGGAAGACATTGAAATGAAAGAGATAATCTTAACTCTAAATGAAGGCAATTTTACTTTTAAACCACCATGGCATAAGTATTTGGAGTTAGAACTAGAAGGACCAGTTCTTAAATCGTCAATAGAAGATCCGCCGAAGAATCTGGAATTGAAACCGTTACCTTTAAATCTAAAATATGCTTTTCTTGAAATTGATAATCTATTACCAGTTATTATTTCATCAACTTTAACGGAGCAAAGAAGATCAATTACTAGGAATGTTGAAAAAGCATAAGAAAGCTTTTGGATGGACAGTTGCCGATATTCGAGGTATTAGCCCTGAGATATGTGTTTATAAGATAATTCTAAAAGAAGATGCTAAACCTTGTATTCAACCGCAACGCCGCCTCAACCCAAATTTGCAGTTAATCATTAAGAAAGAGGTTATTAAGCTATTAGAAATGGGAATAATTTTTCCTATATCGGATAGTGAATGGGTAAGTCCAACTCAAGTTGTACCAAAGAAAGGAGGTTTCACGGTGAAAGAGAATGATAAGAATGAATGGATTCCAACAAGGGAAATTACAGGATATCGAATGTGCATTGATTTTAGAAAACTAAATGATCATACTAAGAAAGATCACCATCCACTTCCATTCATAGTGCAAATGTTGGAGCGTTTAAGTGGACATAAGTATTATTGTTTCTTAGATGGTTATTCAGGATATTTACAGATTTTCATTGCAGCAGGAGATAGGGAAAAGACTACTTTCACTTGTCCTTATGGAACTTTCGCGTATAAAAGAATGCCGTTTGGTTTATGTAATGCTCCTGCTACATTTCAAAGATGTATGATGTCTATATTTTCTGATATGGTTGAGAAATTCTTAGAAATTTTTATGGACGACTTTAGTGTTTACGGAGACTCTTTTAATGGCTGTTTGTTACACTTAGAACGAGTGTTACAACGCTGTGAGGATACCAATTTAGTGCTTAATTGGGAAAAATGTCATTTGATGGTATCAGAAGGAATTGTACTAGGTCATAGAATCTCTGAAGTAGGAATCGAAGTTGATAAAGCTAAAGTCGAGGTAATCGAGAAATTGCCTCCACCAGTTAATCTAAGAACGTTAAGAGGATTTCTTGGACATGCAGGATTTTATAGGAGATTTATTGCAGATTTTTCAAAGATAGCAAAACCTCTAAGTCATTTGCTTGAAAAAGAAGTACCTTTTAATTTTGATAGTAAATGTATGGAAGCATTTAAGACCACAAAGCGAAGTTGATTATTGCACGAAGATTGGTAGCACCAGATAGGATTTACCTTTTGAGATTATGTGTGATGCAAGCGATTTAGCTGTAGGAGCTGTTTTAGGTCAAAGATATAATAGAATTCTCAAAGCTATTTACTATGCATCACATACGTTAAATGCGGCTCAACTGAACTATGCAACTAAAGAAAAAGAACTGTTGACTGTGATTTTTGCCTTAGATAAGTTTAGATCGTATATTGTTGGCTCTAAGGTAATAGTTTATACTGAGACCATTCAAACATTGAAATATTTATTGAGTAAGAAAGATGCAAAACCACGTCTTCTTAGATGGATTCTCCTACTTCAAAATTTGATATTGAGATTAAAGAGAAAAAAGGAAGTGAGAATGTAGTAGCAGATCATCTAAGTAGAATGGAAAGCGATGAAGAGATAGGAAATGAAATTAAAGATTCATTTTTCGATGAACAACCTATTTAGAATCGATACTCCTTCAACCATGCAGTTATTAAAGAAAAGAATTCCTTCTAAGGAAAATTCACCTTGGTTTGGAGATATCATTAACTACTTAACTGTGATTACATTCCGTCTCATTGGACTTGGCAAATGTAAAAAAAGTTCTTTATGACTTAAAATTTTATTCTTGGGAGGAACCGGACCTTTTCCGTAAATGTTCGGATGGGATAATCGTAAAATGTGTGCCTGATAATGAAATTTTAAGTGTTTTATCGCTCGTCATGATCGTGGAGGAGGAGGTCATCATGGAGGTTGGAAAACCGCTTTTAAAGTCTTGCAATGTGGTTTTTATTGGCCTACACTTTATAGAGATGCGATACATATGTTAAATCTTGTGAATCATGTCAAAATGGGGAAATATCTCGAAAAAAACATGAAATGCCTATGCAACCTATTTTAGAATGTGAGTTATTTGATGTTTGGGGTATAGATTTCATGGGACCTTTCCCTATATCGTTTGGAAAAAGATTTATTCTTGTAATGGTAGATTATGTCTCGAAATGGGTAGAAGCTGAAGCTCTTCCCACTAATGATACCAAGGTTGTCATACGATTCCTTAAAAAGAACATATTCACTAGATATGGCATTCCAAGGCGATCATTAGTGATGAGGTCACACTTTTGCAATCGACCATTTACTAAGTTAATTGAAAAATATGGTGTAACGCGATAAGTTAGGAACACCTTATCATCCGCAAACCAGTGGTCAGGTAGAGGTGTCGAATAGAGAGATTAAAAGAATCATAGAAAAGACAGTGGACTCAAACCGTAAAAACTGGGCAGTTAGACTAGATGATGCGTTATGGGCATCTGAGCGACTTTTAAAACTCCAACCGGTCGTTTCTCCTACAAATTAGTCTTTGGTAAATCTTGTCATCTCCCAGTAGAGTTAGAACACCGAGCCTTCTGGGCTATTAGATTTCTGAATTTCGATCCTAAGGCTGTCGGTGATCATAGATTACTTCAGTTAACAGAATTAGAAGAATTTCGCCTTGATTCTTATGAAAATGCTCGAATCTACAAGGAACGCACGAAATCCTTCCATGATAAGAGAATCTATAGTCGTGAGTTCCATGTAGGTGATCGAGTGTTATTGTACAATTCACGTTTAAAGTTGTTTCCAGGAAAGCTTAAATCAAGATGGACAGGACCATTTAAAGTAACACGAGTTTATAAATGCGAGTCGTTGAACTAAGCGATGGGAATACAACTTTTATAGCCAATGGTCACAGGGTGAAACTATTTCTGGAAGGTGAAGAAGTCTCTCTCATAAATGAAGTGATGTTGTTGATCGACCCTCCAAAAGACTAAAAAAAAGCAGTGCTCTGAAAAGCTGAAAGTATCACATTACCAGGTTTTATCTTTACTTTTATATGTCTAAACTAGTTTCGTCTTTTTACCGGATAGGCGTAAAAAAGCTGGATGTCTTTTTAGATAGATTAGGAATTTTTGTTTTACTTTTAAATTTAGGTTTTGATAGGGATATTGCCTTTACTATAGAAGCCTTAGTTTTTGGAAAGAACAAGCAATTGTTGAGAGAGAAAAAATTGAAAGAAGTTTGTAATGGTACGTCGAGAAGCTCGATAAAGAGAAGGGCTAAGTTTTTAAGGAAGTGCAGAATCTGTGGAAAGATTGAAAACAGTGGGCAATGTGGGAAAAATATAACTCAATCTCAGAATGAGTGTTTGAATGTAATTAAGAAGGGAACGATTAGGTGGTTAACCGAAAATCCCGATGGAATTCCAAGACTTAATTCAAACGCTACGTTTCTAGGATTTAGTTTGCTTGAACGGTATGTTAGAAATCTGGAGTTTATAGAAATTGAAGAATTAGAAACCCCGTAAGTTCAAGTCTTTTATTGTTTTTAGTTTTATAAAATTTTTTGCATAACTTTGAAAATTTTATAAAATTGGATCTTTATAAAATTAAGGAGTTTTATAAAAGTTTTATAAAAAGTTTTTTAAGTTTTTAGATATTTTATAAGAATTAATATAAATTTATTGAATTTTTAAACTTTTAAATAAGTTTTATAAAGATTTTATAAATTTTGAGAAATTCTTATAAAATTTATAAATTTTATTTTTTAGTTTTATTAAGTTTTTATTGAGTTTTATAAGTTTTATATCAAAAATTCGAAAAATCATAAAAATTTCACACGGACCGATCCGGCCCTTATCCAGGACCGGTCCGGGATCGATTTAACCTAAAAGGACGGGACCTTTCTTTCTTCTTCATTTCTCCTCTTTTCTTCAAACAGCAGCCGCACCATCACCACCATCCCCAAAAATTTTCTTTTTCTCTTCAAAAATACAAATTACACTATACCATTACATATATTCTTCCTCTTTTACTCTCTCTCTTCAACACAAGTGAAAAATTGAAAAGATCGAACACAAGCTCCATTTCATCCCGGTGGCTTCTACGACTTTTCCGGTCACTTTTCACCGTTTTGTTCACTATAAGGTATAATTTGTTTACTCTAGTTATCAATTTCATGATTTTTATAATTTTTAGATTTATTTTCAACTGTTTGGATTTTTAAGTGTGTTGTGACATTTTATTTATGTTGTTTTTTTCTTGTTTTTGTTGTTCTTTTGTTATTCCAAAATTCAGTAGAATGGCCTCATCTAGTCATAAAATCTCTAAGAAACGAAAGCCTAATATTCCAATAGAAGTACCAATGTAGGTCTTAAAGATTTAACACCGGAAGAAGAGTCTGTTAGTTTTCTTTGCTGACTTCACCTCAAGCTAAGAATGCTTATAAGAATATCTATAGTAAATGTGGAGTTGTGTTGAAAAAGGCTTAGATTTTGATGACTTAGGAGAGGAAGTTAGGCGTATTTTTGCAAGACGCCAATGGTTGGATTTTGCAGCTCAGAGGGACAGGAGAGATCAATACTACCTTAGTGGCAGAGTTTTATGCGATTCTGCTACTTTGACACCCACCGAGGATAGTATGATAGAGTCTATCCCCTTAGATCTAGAAATGTGTCTTTTAGTCCGGAACTTATCAATCTTTGTTTTAGGGGTAGAAGTTTTTCCAGATGAAGAGGATTACAGAGTTGTTTATAGATTAGATGATCTGCTATGTATGAGCAGATTGCCTCACAGAGCTCAGAGGGAGTTTGATGCTACAAACAGAGTGGGTGGACAACAGATTTAATTATGGGAAGTGTTTTAGAGATCTGAGGGCAATCAAAAGATTTTTGAGCCATACTCTCTATCCCACTACCAAACACACCGCCTTTGGTAAAGAAGATTTATGCATTACTTGGGCGATGATTCATGATATTAAGGTGGATGTGGTGAAAATTATGTATAGAAGGGTTTTCGAGTTTATTGTTATGCCAAGGCAGGAGTCACATGTACTTTCCTGGCTTTATTTCGGATTTATGTCGTAGATCAGAGTTCCTTTCCTATCTAACGATAAGTTAACTATGGCGAGATGAGTCCCCGATAGGCCCTAGTCCGAGGAGGTCTCAGGAGGGTTCGATAGACTCGATAGTTAGGCGTAGTGCACCTCCACCCGATTCCACCCGGTTTGAGATTTTCATCTTTTCTCGAGCAAAGCAGCAGACTTCTCTCCCAAACACCATTACATACGATATGTTTCAATCTTTAGTGTCGATGTAGCCCGAGGACAGGCTAATATGGCTTTGTTTCTTTGGCAGAGTAGCAAAGTGGAGTGATGATTTACGTAGAGGATGTTGAGACATGAAAGCAGATGCATCTTAATCCTTCTTTCGATAAAGCGCCTATCCGCCCGCATCAATCGACCCATATACTTTACAGATTGGATAGCACCTATCCCACCATCTCGAGAGCTTTCATCATATGCCAAATCCTTTTGGAAGCGATCTAGTGGTCGTGGTGACTTTTATACTGTGTTCTCGTGGTGTTATTACATCTAGGTGGGAGGATTTTCGGATTTTGCAAGGATGACGTCAAGTATGAGTTCGATAGGTCTCGGCAGATTCGATTCGGACCACGACTACGTGTTGGGGACAGATTGCCCACACTCTTAATGTATAAGAAATAAAGTAGCGCCTTTACTGACACCAATTGGTTTTAGTACAACGGTAAGCGCTTGATCTTAACATGGTATCAGTTCAGTTCAGTTCGGACCACGACTACGTGTTGGGACAGATTGCCCACACTCTTGAAAAAAAAATTGTGCAAGTGTTGAACAGATTGCCAACACTTGAGGGGGGGTGTTGGGACAGATTGCCCACACTCTTAATGTATAAGAAATAAAGTAGCGCCTTTACTGACACCAATTGGTTTTAGTACAACGGTAAGCGCTTGATCTTAACACTACGTTTCCACAGCCAGTTACGTCATCGGTTCCAAGTTTGAATGATCCAGTTTGTCCAGCTGAGGATGATGATGTTGACATTATTTGATTTTGAGCAACTTTGTTAGTTTTAAACATTTTCTGTCTGTTTATTTTATTTTCCGCATTTTAACTTTCTTAAATACTAAGTTTGCTAATCTAATAGTTTTTCGTTTTCATAATCGTTTTATGTCATAATAGTAAATTTAATCATTTTTAATAGTATTTAAATATTTCATCAAAAAAAAAATCTAAAAAATATTTTCGTATGTCGTTTTTAAAAATATAATTCGTGTATCGTTTATCCGTATCATTTAGATAATCTTTATTAATCTTTATAAATTTTAATAGCCTTGAGTCTATTAGACAAACAAGCGAACTTGAATTTTACAACCTTCACACGGTAAAAATATCTTAAAGCCGGACCGGTCCGGTCCGGGCCAGACCGATCCGGGAGTTAAAAGCGCTTAGTCATATTGAGAGTGTTAATATGCAGCCACGTATACTCTCAATACTTGTCCATTTAAGGAAAGAGAGCCGAGAGTAAAAAATTGCAAATTCACCGAGTAGCTTTCAACTTTCTATCTCTGTTATAATATTTTCATCTGTTTCAACTAAAATGTCAAACCGGTCATCCCCATCAGTCAATTCATACGATCCGGAGGCATTAGATGTTTTTGTCCCGGAGTCTAGCGCTTCAAATGTTAATTTATTGGTGAATGCGAGGTTTGCAAATTCACCAATTTTAGTTGAGAAGGGTATCGACTATGAAAAAATTGATCAGTCAGGGAAGGATTTAATTCAGAATAGAGGTTGGAGAAAATTTGTAAGGAATCCAAGAGGTAGGATTAATGTTTCTATCGTTAGGGAATTTTATTCCGCTCTCTCTCTTATCGAAGATGTCGATCCGTCACAACTTGTATCCGTTCGTGGTACACTTATTCACTTTTCACCTCATATTATCAATCATATTTACGAAATACCGATTTTCAATCAAATCCATAATCTTCATTTTGAATATCAACGGGCGTTAGGAACTCCTTTAACGTTGTCAACTATGTCACGGAAGCTTTTCCGTATTTGTTTCAGAGTTCGATCAAAATTACGACTCTACCACTTCCGCTCTACCTGCTCATCCGAGAGCATGGAAACACTTCATTAACTCACGAGTCTATCCGACTAGTGACTTTGCGTGGGTTAGTGATAGTGAAATACTTTTGCTGTTTGCGTTAATAAGCGGAGCTCATGTGGACTGGGGGATTTTGATTTTTAGGACGGCAGTAAGCTTTGCAGTGGAACGTTATAATGGAAGGCCGATGCCTTTTGCCTGGTTAATTTCAAGATTGTGTATTCATTTGAATAAAGTCCCTGAAATTGCCTCTGACGAGATATATCCGTCTCGTGATTATCGTAGAGGATTGCTACCAGTGGAGAATCCGGGTTGTTCGTCAACTATTTGAGATAGTTGTTGTTGGTTTTTATTTAAGTTTGTTTAAGGTTGGTTTGCTTTAATAAGTTAGTAAGTTGGTTAAGGTTAGTAAGTTAGTTAGTAAGTTTGTTTTAGTTCGAATCTTTTAGTTGTAATAGTTTCTTTTTGTTTATTATATATGATTGTTTGTTTTTAATATACGCGTGTTATCGATGTTTATAACGATCATCTATAATTTTAATTTAATTTTCGAACCTACTTTTTCATACTCATTGAACATCGGGACGATGCCACTTCGTAAGTGGGGAGTAGAGTTAGGTTTGAAAATTTCATTAAAATTTTCGAAAAAATTAAAAATATTTATAAAATATAAACTTTTTCATATAAATTAGTACTTTAATTACTTATTTCTTAGTTTTAATTTTTCTTGAATGATTTAAGTTAGTTAATAAATGAATAAAAATAATATAATTTGAAAAGATTAATTTTTGATTTGGTAAAATATATTAGATATATTATGAATCTGTTTTATATCTTTTATAAATTTTATTAAGATTTTAAGTATGTATGACTAAATAATTTTTGTCAAATATTTCTTTTATGGAATTATTCAAGTAATTTTTATATTTATAAATAAAATTTTTTTTAGATAATTTTCTTTTCAAGATAAATTATGAATTTGGAATCAGAACTAGGACGATGATTTTGGCACCACAAAAATATAACTATAGCAAAATAATTTTACCTAAATAAAAATTCCAATTTTGACTCCACCTCGACTTTTAAGAGTGATCAAGACCTCACTCGGAATTTAGCCATTTTGATTAACTAGAAATTTCCGACCCTTAGCTTGTTTTGGTCTACATTTCTTTGACATCCTTCGAGTTTGTACGTACTTATGAGAGGAGATAATGACAAAAGAGTTAAGAGTTAAAAAAATGGTATATGCTGAGATTGGAATGGGTAGATAAGTTCTAATATAGATGTTCTCACCTCATGACGCTTACAAGATAAATGATTTTGGCAATGAGTTGAGATATGTTAGTGTCTATGAAAAAATTATATTAAGAATTAAGGCACCATTTTTACAATGTAATTAGTCAAATATCGTATCTTCCCTATCTTTGATCGACAATATAAAAATAATAATAATGCTCGATTATAGTAGTCCATTTAGGTATTATCTCGAAATGTCCTATTCTTTGGGAATGAAGGCATAAGTCGAATCAAAAGATCTCAAGAATGATTACGGGTTTAAGGAAACCGGACTCGTAATTTTATATCGAAAGAGTAGTACTCCGATCAATCTTGATGAAGCAATGCTTGTAAAATTTGATTTTTCTACACACACTCACGCTTTAGTTCTTAATATTAATATTTATGTTTAAAAGAAAAAGAAGAGAGAAAATCTGAAAAATAGTTGGAATAAAAGGATGTTACTAATCGGAATTGTTTTTTTATCAAGAATGTGAAGACGTAGGTACGTACGACTTACCTCTCTTTTTTTTTTTTGATTTCCTTTTCTATCTTTTCGATTAACCAATGTCCTATCCTAATATATTATAAGCCATTGTGTCTTCTATCTGACTTAGTTAATGATTCCAGAAATTCGTAATAATCGAGATAGAAAATAATTCTAATATTTTATTTATATTTATGAATTATTGCATGCAGGTTTCCATCTGATTAACATTTGATACTCAATTTATTTAAGTTATATAAACTTTATATCTTATTAAATTTCTATAAAAGTTATAAATTATATGTTTGTAATATTGATTGATATATATTACTTTTGAAATTTTAATCGATCAATTATATTATCTCGTTATTTATATATTATCGCTTATTTTTGCTCAGGGACGATCAAAGTTTAAGAGTGGGAGTAGTTGATGTATGACTTTTATATGATTAAATTTACGTGATTTTATTACGTTTTATCGACAAATTCTATATAAAATATATGAAATTATGATATAATTAGTATGAAATATTAATCTTTATAGTTTAGTATAGTTAGTAGTAAAAGTTAGTATTTATAGTAAAAGTTGTAGTTTTTGTACCGGTTTTAATGACCGGAGTGTTGTGTCTATTTTACACGGGTATTTTGTGTTTATTTCATTGCGTAATCCTAAGATGAATGAAATCCCGAGTAGAAACACTTTTTGAAGTCAATTCAAGTCGTTGGAAGGAGTTATAAAGCATCACTCAATTTAAATGGTCAAGTGGGTAGTCGTTTTTAATAACAAAATCCCAAAACGACACGTATTGGAAATGGCTCATCGAGAATACGTTTTCAAGAAGTGGTCTTGATGGAAGTTGTAGAGAATTCAACGAGCTTTTCAACGGAAGTTCGATTATGTCATTTCGATATCGAGAATTCAAGTTACGATTTTTAGAAGTTAAGCGTGTAATTATATATAATTATATATATAATTACACAAAGCATCTGTGATGATTAGAGGGTAACATGGGCTCACATGCTTATAACTAACTATAATGATTGTCATCATTACACCGGACCGATCCGCCAATTTTGAGACCGGTCCGGGAAGGAGGAAAGTCTATATATAGGGAAAGCGAGGGATCATTTGGGGTGTGCCAATATATATACACCATATTCTATATATATTCTCTATCCCCTTTTCTTTAGTTTGTAAATAGGCCTTATGCCGGGAATAAATTAGTAGTAGTAGTAGTATCGTGATAATGCTCGGGAAATTCTCGAAGGTTCGTGTTCTTTGAAATCGTTGAATACACAGGAAAAGACGATTTACGAGAGTCGTGATTATAATCGGGTAATTTCTATAGTATTTATGTTTATGTTTGTTATTTTCATCTTTTTATCTTTTATAATGTTATTAGGCTAAATCTAATAACTAGCCAAAGTTATGTAATCGTATTATTTCGATCTTTTCGTTAAAAGAATGATGTTAAAATAAAATTGATTAAAATTGAGTTAAAATGAATCTTTTTCTATTTCGCTACGTAACGATAACATATTCGGAATGAAGTAATCAATCATGATGAATACCACATATAACCTGACGATGAACTGACCAGAGAAGTCAGGATATGAGTAAAAATAGAAAAACCGGAGGGTAAAATTGGCCGTCTGATTAACGGAATCCTATTTCCTACCCGGGGGCAGATTTGTCCTAGTAAAACAAATCTTATTAAAATTTGTACTCGAGATCTTAATAATGTTAAAATCACAGTTTAATTGAAACTACACCGTTTGTATTAAATCGATCCGCTTGACAACCGGAGCCTCTTGAATAACATCGGTCATCGACAAATGGAATCACCTCTTTTATCCGGGGTAGATTTATACTAAATTACTGTTTTGACTAACTAAGTTTAGCATGGGGCGATTGTGGACATTGGGTGATGACAATTTGACATATGACAATTTCATACGCTCGTGTGAGGAGGAATTGTTGACATTAGGAGTACACCGTTTCATTTACTCAATTGGACCTAATAAAAGGAAGATCGAACACATTCTATTAATTGAAAAGATCGAATAAATTGATTACATATACTTTGGCTAGTCTAGTCTATAAACTATATATTGGTATATATATATATATATATATATATATATATATATATATATATATATATATATATATATATATATATATATATTTTACTATTTATGTACATCTATATATATTTATATATCTATATATATTATATTAGAATAACTTTTAAATTACGCATTTATTTTATGTTGGTTAGTAGTAGTAGTAATGTGTTATAAAATTGCGGTTTAGATCGAGTTAATAGCAGTTCTTTGGTGTTTAACCACACTTAAAAGAATTACCACTTTTTCCGTGAGGATTCGACACCTGACTCACCACTTTATCACTACAATTTGACCCGGTACACTGCCGGTTAGGATCCGTCTAACCTAGAAAAGGTCTGTCCCTTTCTTGACGCCGTTTCTAAGGCTTGGTTTTGGTGACGTCACCCTTCAAGCCTATGATAATTATTTTGGAAATTGTAACTTTCTCCTCGAGCGCAGTGTGGACTTCAATTCCCTTGGAGTTGAGTTCGTCAGATTTTTTAGTGTCGAAATTGGTTACGGATTGCCGAGCCGCGCACCAATATTATCAATGCCACAATGGTGGCTGAATTTTATGCTGTCCTCGCTACTGTTGAACCGGTAGCAGACGGACCATTAACTTCAGTCTCCATTAGTGGTACGGTTGTCCCGTTTACCCCTGAGGTTATCAATGTCTTTTATAGAATCCCGGACATACCTCGTGATCAGGATTATTTCGAAGTTTGGAACCTCAGCCAACCTAGTATGATGCAAGCTCGAGCTTTTGAGGCTCAGCGTCATTTTGATCCATCCGCCACTTGGATTGAAAAATGGGTTAAATTTGGTGGTGTATCAAAGATATGCGAGCCCTGCAGCACTTCTTAGGCCATAATGTGAGTCCTTCACGACATCTTAGTGCCTACAACTACCCTAATGCTTGTATGGCCTGGGCCATAGTTCAACATATTCCAGTTGATTTAGGAAGGATTATTTTTACCAGAACCAAAGAATTCGCCGGTAAAAGTCCTCTGAGCAGCAATATGCCATTTCCAAATTTGATCTCTGCGCTTTGCATCCTAGCTCGCGTCCCTGTTCTTCCAGCTGATAGACAAATGTCACCCGAGTCACAAATTATAGGCCCCCGTCTTGCCAATCTTCCAGCTGGTCACATTGATTATGATAATCCTATACCATCTCAAGCACCACCTACCACTCACGTTCCAGTGGCTAACCCCCTATTTTTCCCTCTCCTAGCATGTTTCATATCCAAAACCTTGCTCAGGAGGCTCGGTTCGACTTTTCGAGTCTACATTAGCTGCCATTCAAGGTGGTCAAGGCACTCATGATGCTAATATGATCTTCGGTTTTGAGAGAGTTCGGGAATGGGCTGAAAATATTAGTATTGGTGTCCAGGGTCAGCGAGCTTTTCTAAGAACTATCAACCCGGGTTATGGCCAGATCTCTGATACCCTTGATAAATGTCAGTCCGATCCCTTTACTTTACCTACCTGGATTTCTCCTATACCACCTCGTACCTCCCACCAAGCTTTTCCTAGGTCTACCCTTGCCCCTAGTGGTATGCCCAGTTTTGTGTCTACAGTGCAGTGCAGCACGGCCGCATCTTTCTCACGGTGGCTTTAGCATTCCGTCTTCTTTATCCTCCACCATTTCTTTGGCTTGACTACCATGGGCTTAGAAGGTTCGGTGGTCATGTCCACTGCTGCGACTGGTGCTCGTTTTGAAGCTTTGGCGTCTGTCGCCGCACTCTCTGACCCGATGCGGTTTTGAGCAATCTCAATCCATCAGATTTCCTAGATGCCGGTTTGATCAATCCAGTGAGCACAGTAGCTTTGAGTGGTGCTGAGTTTCGAGACACTATTCAGAGGCATAGGATGGAAGACTCAGAGACGGACTCAGACTTTTGAAGTAATCTTGTCAAATTTCCTATAATCTATGAGTTATTAAACTGCGGTATATGGTTTCCATTTCAGTTTCAATTTGTTTAAAAACTATGTCGGTTTAATATTTTGTTTTGTCGAATCGGTTTGAAACATTTTGTGGCACGTTCTTTTTTATGCACTCTTGGGGTAGTGCACAAACTATCTTTTATTAAGCTCTTTGTATTGAATAAATTTTGCATTTCTGTATGTTATTTCGGTTAAGTTTTGGCTAGAAAGCATGATTTTGGTCTCTGTACGTGAACTGGCAATTCCCGGTCTACGCCGGCTACATACCGGTTTGCGCCGGAATCTCCAGCTGTTTTTTTTTTGTCATTTTAGACCAGTTTACGCCGAAAAACTACCGGACTACGCCTGCCTCTGTTACTTCATGCCGACCTGATATTATCTCTGCATATTCCTTTATAGCCTATTCAGTACCTAGTAGATCACCCGGTCTGCGCCGGTACATCCCGGCCTGCGCCGGCTATACTATATTTGGACCGACCAGAATCATTCTTCCATTTTATTTATATCCACTATCAAAAACACCAACTTCACACCAACTTTTCTTCACCTTTTCTTTTCCTTATTCTTGCAGCCATGGCTTCACCATCAACACCATCCTTTCACCCCTTCATCCCCAAACTCAGTTGTTTCTCAGCCTGAACTACCATACCCCACCCCGCATATCATGGATTACGCCTCCAAAACTGCACGTGATCGCTTCTTCTCTAACTTTTCTCACTCACCCATCCTTATTGAAAAAGGCCTCAACGTGAGGAAAGTTAAAGATTGGGGAGAAATTCGAGTTCTGTGAGGAGGTTGGGAACGGTTTGTTCGTGATCCCCGTGGACGTATCAATATCACTATGGTACGAGAATTCTATGCCGTTCTATCTGAAACACCCTCCATTGATGAGACCACCTCAGTTTCTATCCGAGGTGTTTGGATTCCCTTTACTCCTACGGTTATTAACCATGCCTTTTTCATCTCAGAAGAGCAAGTTGCTATTCACACTCACTATGAACGAGCATGGCGTTTGGACACCGTGGCTGGATTGGTTTTGAACTATGCTGAATCTACATATGCCTTATTTCCTGGTGCTCCCCTCGAACGTGATATGTCAGCATATAGCTTGTCCCCTGAAATGCATGCATGGAAGCATTTCATCAATTCCCGTGTTTTTACGACAGAAGATTTCTCTCAAATCAACGATGACGAGCTCTTGTTGTTCTATGATATCTCTGGTGGTGATGCAATTGATTGGGGTGTACTCATACAATCGTGTTCTTTGTCATTTCGCCCGTCGGACCAACTTCCGTCGGCCATTGCCTTTTGCATGGGTGATATCTCATCTCTGTAATCATGTTGCTGGAATTCCTATCATTTCCGCGGATGAAGTTTTTCCGTGCCGCCGTTCTCAGACTGCGTTGTTACCGGTTGACATTCCCGGTGGTTCATCTTCTGCTGAGGTGGGGGATACTGATTAAGTTGGTCGTTGGTTTCGTTAACTTCTGCATACCTTGATGGTTGATCTGGTCGTATTTTATGTTTGGTTGGTTTCGTTGTTTCAATCTAGTTGTTGTTTTTCAGTTTGTAAGATAACAAATAATGCCATTGGCACGTCATGAATTTCTTTCGCTTGCCTAGTTTGTATAATGTCTAAATTATCTAAATAAAATCAAGGTTTCATGTTCACTTTATTTTGTTTTGTTCACGATCTTTTATTTTTGTATTTCACCATTTTGACCTGATTCATAGCCCTCTGTAAGTGTTATTCCATACCCGGTCTGCGCCGGAAATAGTCTGGTCTATGCCGTATATACCGGTTTACGCCATGGCCATTTTTCACATTCCATCACAATTTGATTATAAATTTTCCTTATTTTTCTAACCACTTATTTATTACTCACTATTATCGAGACGATGACAATGCGTAAGTGGGGAGTGGAGGCGTAGTTAGTCTAATAAGGAATAATTTTACTAAAACACTTGAGAAACGATTAATTTTGATAAACTTTCGAGCATGATTAGTAGAAAAAAATAATTTTAATCACAACGTTTAGTTTGCGGTTAATGGAATAAAATTTTCAAAAAAAATGAGAAAACTTCAAAATTAAGATACATTTCATCTTGCAAATCTCTGTCAGTAGTGTGAATCCGTGGAACACGTATATTCTAAGTTTTTTTGTTAAATAGGCAAACTTTTGTGAAACTATGCATACATGTCTTAGTATCAGCCAGAACTTAGGTTTGATATCCTTTCGAGGCAAAATAAAAAGGTATTTGGAGTCGAATTTAGGGATGACGGTCCTGGCATTTCTTTGACTTAACTATAGCCAAATAGCCGTCCCGAACATAATTTCCACCTGTCCCCGCCTCAGCCTTTGTAGAGTGGTGAGACCCCACTCGAACTAGCCATTCGTGATTAACCTTAATATATCCGACCCTTAACCTAATTTTGGTCTACATTCCCTTGATGTCCCGCAAGATTAGCAAGTTTCTGTGTATTGTGCGGAGATAACTTTGAAGATTGAACGTTGGATAACTTTAGTGGCACAGAGATGTGTTGGTATCTATCAAATTCGGAGACCGTTATTGCAAATTTTATTTTCGATTGAAAAAAAAATATTTTTTTAAAAGGTTAAGCATCAAATAGGTGGAAGATTCATTAAATTGGGAAACGTTACCCTGCCATAATGTGATGTGCTTCCAATGCCAATAAAAAGTAACCCATCCAATAGTATTTAACATCCAAAAAACTGCCAAATAAAATGCGTCCCATGCAGAAATATCGCAAGTACCACCTCTTCCCGGACCATCGCACGGAAAACTATAACCGAAATCAAGTCAGGCATTTCCAGCCCACCAAGCGAAAGCTAAAGTTCCATTAAAGAGCGTTTCCACGTGGTAGAACCTCCTCAGGGAATATAAGGTTTTCATGAGGCTGATCTTGAGCCGCCATCCAAGCACGAATACCTTCGTTTAAGAGAATATTTTTGGTGTAGAAAGTCTCAAATTCCGGATCTTCCGCTGCGCGAATTTCCTCCAAAACCCGATGTCGTAGGTTCAAATCCTACAGAGCGTGATTCTTTTTAAGTAAATAAAATTAGATGAAAGGGATTCAAAGAACTTATCCAAACAATAGGGATTTGGGGATTTGACCCCGGTGGATTAAAGAGAGGAGGAGGCCAATACAATAAAAAATAAATTTTAATTAATCAAAGGTCTAACTGATCCCCACGCCGATAAGGGGCTTTGGTTTTTTCATAAAATTGCAACCATAGTATTTCGATTCTCCCTTCAAATAAAAAAAATGAATATTTCTAGTAAAAATTCACTAAGGGGATAATACATTACTCCATTACAGTATTAGTATACTGAGTTAGGAAGCCAATTTTGGAGGACGAGTTTAAGTAATACAAGTTTGGGTGACAAATCAAATAAAAATACGTTTCATATCTTATGTTTATTGTTGAGAAGACGTCTTTTAACAATTATGCGAGAGAATTGGAGTTGTCAATTTGAAAAATCCAGAAAAATTGAAGGTATAAAGTTTGTTATCTTGCATTTGTTCTCCTTATATCCTTTTCATCCCTTCGATTAGCCAATACCCGAGCCTAACGTTACAAACTGGCAAGTCCTACCCGACCTATCTTTCTAATTCCAAGTGCCTCGATTAGTGGAGATTGGTATCACTCTTAAGCCTATGGTTGGTATTTATTAAATTATGTATGCATAATTTCTCGATTGCTTGAATAAGTAACAAAAGTAGAGAAACGATCGTCCACACACTACACTACTATCTTAGATAGCCGGATAACATGTAATCTTTAAATTTTGATTGGATGGATCATCTTGTTGAAACATTCATTTCTTAGCATTGTATAACTAACGGTTGTGGTTTTTAATTATTTTATCGCTTCTTTGCTCGAGGACGATCAAAGGCTAAGTGGGGAGTGGTTGATGTATGTCAACCAGCTAATGCATTTTGATATATTTTGAATCCCATTTCTTAAGTTTTAGTGACATTTTTATATCAAATATAATAAATATCGTAATAATATAGCTTGTTTCTGTAAATAGTAGAAATAATAAAAACCTTACTATTTTGAATTATTTGGAGGCTTATCAATCTAATTTTATTATCAGATTTACTCGTGATTTTTCTCGTTTTGTTTTGTACAGATACCACACAGCGAAGTCTTGAAGTCGTGACAATAAGCCCGGAAAATCAAAATTTCGATTATAAAATCTTTTATGATTTCCCAAAGATTCGGCCAAGATTTGGAAATATTAGACCTGACACAAATCCGGCGTAGACCGGAACATTCACGGTCTACGCCAGAATATAGCAAGATTTGACAAATTTATCACATTTATGGCGCATTAATCGCTCTGACATTTAACAGAATGACAAGATTCCGGCGCAAACCGGGGGAACACCGGCAGACGCCGTGAATGGACGGGTGAATTATTTTCATATCTACTATTCACATACAGAGACGGTTTTCTATATATAATTGGCATAGCACAAAAGGAAGGGGACTTGGCCATTCTTTCCTTTCTATCTTGCAGGCAACAACATATAGGCTCTCAAGCCAATAATATCAAATATCATTCTAGCTATTTCAACATCATTATAACCCTTAGAATGTTGGCATCAAATTGTGATAGTTGATAAGGAGAAGCTAGGCTTTTGGTGCAAACTCAGTTGATGATCACCGGGTACGAGAGCAGGCTGTCCTTAAGCTAACTCAACGGTTGTAACCGAAAACATTCTAATATTATTTTGTACTAGTAAGCTGATTATTATGAATGCTAAAATAGAAATATTAGTATTCGTAATAATGAGTGGCTAGACTTGTAACTAGCCAAGACATGTAATTGAACTATTTTGATCTCTTTTGGTTGATTGAATGATGATTCTGTATTGTAAATTTTATTTTCGATTGTGTTGAAGCTTTTTCTACTTGTATTGATTGTTAGCTTGTGTTGGAGTAATTAACCAATATTGGCACACACACTTAATTGATACCGAACGGATATATTTGGTGTGAGAACGAGGTAGAAACCGGAAGGTAAAGTTGACCGTTGTCGGAGTTCAATTTCTTATCCGGGGAATGAACTAGTTTGTATTCATGATTTTATCATGTCAAATCATTAGGTTTAGGGCTCTTAAACCAAGGAGGAAGCATAGAACAATTTCGTACATTCGTATGAGGGGAAATTGTTAGAATAGGAGTACACCGTTTCACACACTTGGACACCCTTAATAGGCTGAATTAATCACATCCTTGAAACTAAAAGAGACTGTAGTTCAATGAAATTGTCTTGGTTAGTACCTTTATTAATTGTTAATTTTATTAGTAATCAAGTAACATAAACTATTACATTTCTGTCAAAACTGCGACGTAGATCAAGATTAATAGCTAATTGGTGTTTAACCACACTTTATATTGCGATTCCCTGTGGAGACGACCTTGTTCACTAGACTAGACTACAATTTGGCCCGGTACACTGCCGGTTAGATTGGAACCGTAGGAAAGTCCACATCAGGGAACACACTTTCAGAATAAGCTTTCCTCCACTATTCGCTGCTACAATACCAAATGCAATACTCGTAGCCGTGCTTCCCTATGTTCTTGGCCACAACAACAGCATGATAGCATGGAAACCTATCTAAATCGAATTTCTTGCATGTACACTTCCAAACATCCAACTCAACAATGTAAGTCAACATAGTATCGTTGTCAAACACTTCATACGTAACGGAAGAAATTACATTAACCTTGAACTTCTGTACTCTGTTGTATCCTTTTGTCATTTGTTCTTCTCTTTTGGGAGTGAACACAGTAAGACATTCTTCACCACATTTTCTTCGTTCACCAAACCACTGCTGTAAAACCTCCCGGATACGTTCAAGCAAACCAACTATTGAAAATTCCCGAGCCCGCAATAACTTGCTGTTTAAAGACTCGGCATGGTTAGTTGTCATTATATTGTACCGTAAACCCTTTAAACTGAGATCTAGACCAAAAAGGAAATGATGCTTCTTTCAAATACTCGTCAAGTTTATCACATATTGTAGATAATTTTTCCCAGTGCACCTTAAACTCTGAAATAGTATAGGCCTTTGCAGCTGGCATAAAAAACGTCGACACATTGCGACCAGGATAACGAGTCCTAAATTTGTTTGGATATATACACAAAATCCATGGTGCGCATTCTCAAACACATTACTGAATGCTGTTTTGATACTGTCAGCACGATCAGAAATTATTGATAGATCGCCGGTGTCACTTGTAATACATTTTAAATTTGAGAAACCCCAGGTCCCGAATGAATGTTTTCAGAATCAACAACAGGCCACACAATTGGAAATATTTGACCATTTCCATCTTCACACGTTGCCAGAAGTAGAACCCCTTTGTAACGCATTTTCAAATGAGTTCCGTCCACAGAAACGACTGGCCGCATATACTTGAACCCCTATATACTTGCCCCAAGTGCTATAAAACAATATAAAAACTCGTCGTTTCCTTTAGTTTCAATCTCCGTCACGGTTCCCGGGTTTATGGCCTCCAACCTATGAAAATACTTAGGCATTTTTTCAAAACTCTTTTTTTGGAAATCCCCGAACCAATGAATTCGCATAATGCTTTGCCTTGAACGCCTTGTGATAACTAATCTCATATCCAAACTTTGACATAAAATCAATCATCATATCCCTCGGAGAGTAAATACGGTTGGCGTCTTTAAACTTCGAAAGTATCGGCCAACTAGCTTGTAAGAAGCATGTCTGTGATCTTTCTGACGAAGCACAAGTGGGCAAGTATGCTACTTGAATACTTTCGAACTTCAAAGCGTTTAGATGCATCAAATTTGCTTGCTCGCAGACGTCATTTGCATCCTTTTACTGCACATACCACCACATAGAGCTTTTGGGTGGAAGATTGCGTTCTAAACTCAAAATAATACTTCACAACTAACATCTCAACCTTAAATACCAACAACAATTTGTTTTTAAACAAATCATTCATATGAATGTCTACATCTGCAGGAATGCTCACATGAGGTACACCCACATTACTTGGAACAATGATACCATTTGTGGGTTCCGTTGCATTCAACCGATCACAACCATTCGAAGTATCAACATTTGTGGGTTCCTTTGCATTCAAGCGATCACCACCATTCCAAGTATCAACATTTGTGGGTTCCGTTGCATTCATGCGATCACCACCATTCGAAGTATCAACATTTGTGGGTTCCGTTGCATTCAAGCGATCACCACCATTCAAGCCATCATCATTCAAAGTATCCATGCTTGACGTTTCCTGTGAAATTAAAAAAGCATCTTCACCCAAATGCATCAATAATGAATCTTCAAATATCTCATTAACCTCAAATCTATCAACACTTTCTCTTCCTCTATCAAAAACCTCTTCTTCAACACATGCCACTTCACCAACATCCATTTCGACACTTGGTTCTTGAGTTCTCGATTTCAAAGATGTCTCTTCAATACAACTTTCTCTAATCGCAATAACATCAACATTTGATTTTTGAGTTCCCGAATTCAAACATGTCTCTTCAACAAATCTTTCTTTAATCACAATAACATCAACATCCATTTCAACACTTGTTTCTTGAGTTCCCATCACATAAACTACAGGATCACATGATTGTTGACTTTCAATATAATTCTGAACATGTGTTAATTCCACTTCAATATCAGTGTCTTTTTCTTTTCCCTTCCCTTTCAAAATAACTAATAACAAACCTTTGTTTAGATCACAAACATTGAAGAACCATCTCACAAGCTTATCACAATTAAGTAGCATCGGTCTAGCTTTACTAACGGGGCCATAACTTTCATCTCAAAATCATACTAACTTGTATCAATTCCCAACTCTTTTTCACCTTGTCATACAATCCATCAAATGAAATGTTCTTTGGAAGGTTTAAAATAGTCGTCACTTCGTCTGTTTCACATCCTACGTACTTCCACGACCAAACACCATCATCACTCTTTTCAACCTCAACCGGGTAACAAACATAAAACGAAACTTCTTCTGAGTCTTTCTTAACCATGACGCACCGGATAATAGTAATGCTTTAGTTCTTCACAATCTTCCTGCTTTAGTTCGATTCAATACAACGATTACGATTAAATTACGGATTAAAAAAGAACATGACTGGATTTAAAGGCCCCGTTTCGTCTTTCCCAAAACCCAAAAAAAAAAACTAAATTCTCAATTCACCTTCTTTGTTTGCTAATTCGAAGAACAATGACACCAAACATTTATAAAAATCAATAAATCAACATAAAATACCTTCTTTGTTTACTAACCGGAGCTTCATCGTCAATGTAGTTTCATATAATGCAACAAATTTGTCGTCAACTCAAACTTGCTATCTTCGTCAAGGGAGAAGATGGAAGTGTTAAGGAGGTGGGTGTTGAGGGTGAAATTATATGTTTTATAAGGTTATATTTTGTGATGTTTTTCCCTTTTATTTGTATAATTTGCATAATAATTGGTCTCTATATTAAAATATTGAGCGAACGATATTTTTAACGGCTTAATCGCAATATCGATCTATTTATGTGATTTCATGGTTAAAATATGATTATTTGAATATTACTCTGATTTGCGATGTTTTCCATGTGTTATAGGTATGTTTATTGTGCTCAAATGATGATAAAAAGTGATCAAATTCGAGCTAAGTGATTGAAGGAAGAGATAATGATCAAGTGGAGTGGAGGAAAAAGAGATAAATATGAAGAAATCACCTTCAAGTTATGTTGATTTAGCGCCCATACTCCGCCCCGAGTAGGCAGGCGTTTGATGAAGCGACGGGCGCCCTGAGGAGCGATTTTGATCTGAGAGAGAGTTTGGGACGCCGTCCTCGAACGGGCGTCTGAAGCAGTCTAGGGTTATATGGACGGGCGTTTGATTAGGCGGACGAGCGTCCGTCGGCCGACTTAGTGAAACCGACTTCGAAATCTATAAATAAGCGGTTTGTTTCTCAACCTAAAGGAGAAGAATTCGACATCATACAAACCCTAAACCCAGGCGGCTAAGGCTGCGTTTACACTTTTTATTTTCGCTTTTATGCAACTTTAGATTCGATCAAAGTAGGCTAGTTTTATGTTATTTTTCGCTTTTCGGGTTCTTTGAGGATGCTCAGAGGCTAGAACCTCCTTCAAACGAGAATTGTGAAGCCATCGACATTGAATTGATCTATTTATTTCGACTTTTACTGTGAGTATTTACTACGGTTGTTTCTTATCTATGCATATTCTTGTTTTAATGCAATTATATTGGAAAATATGTTGTATGCTTGATATGCTATTGTTTGATGGAAATCTTTAATAGTATAGATCACCATAGATAAGAATAGTTCATTAGATTTACATTAACGGATGTTAGTAAGTCTAAAAACTAGATCGTTAACGTAAAAGTTGACACCTTTGATCTTTTTAACGTGTTAATTTAGTATTGGAAGATACTAGGTTAATAGATGGATTGCCCAAGGAATTAGGAGTTCATGTTTAGGTAAGGTGAATCACAACCTAAGTAAATACCACGTAAAAATCGAGATAATAGATCAATGCATGTTGATAGGTGGATCAATCCTCGTTTGTCTTTTATAAACTTGATTTACAATCCTCATAACTTAGTTTAGATTCGTTAATTTATTTTCCTGCACTTTTAGTTTATTTTTATCGCTTTCAATCTCTCCTAGCATTGGATTAATCTCCTCTGTCTAGTTATTTTCTGCATATTTGTTTCGCTAGTTATTCGTTAGGTTAGTAATCGTGGCAATAGTTAGTTAAAAACAAAAGCTAGGGTTAACATTAAATCTAGTTCCCCGTCAGAAGATCGACCGGCGTTAGCGCTCCGTCTTACGATCCTTGCACTTGAGGTTAACCGGTTTATTACTTGTTGTTTTATATTGATAAAATCCGGGACAGTGGGGAATGACGGGGTGAAATGGAGGTTTTTTTTTTCTTCTTATTTTTCGGCTTATATCACGTCGGGTGGGTGGGTTAAATTAAGGTTGGGATTTGGGAGAAAAATAATCAGGAGTATTTTCGGAAATTAAAGGGACTGGGTCGGGTTAAATCCCCAATTATAATTTCGAATTGGGTTTTAGAGTTTCAAGGTGGAATTAGGGATTTGGAGGAATTAGGGATCAGGGGCATTTTAGGCAACTTGAGTGAAAATGTTTGATAGGAGTCTATTAGATAAGAACTTGTTCTAAAATTTATATAGAGTTTTTTTTTTCCAAAGAGACTTCTTATTTTAGGTGATGGGGATCAAAGAATCTCTGCTCACCGAACTTTCTTGTGACTCCTTCAAAAATAAAATAAAATAAATAATCCAACTCCATTTTTACATATTTAGTACTATTTCACTATTTATAACCGGAAAATATTTGTTTAGTGATGGAATTTGAAGTAAAGTGACGGGTGAAATAATCAGAACCACACAATTTAAATACAGAATAAAACTGTGTGGTCTGTACGGTACCACACGGTGTCTCCACACCGTGTGAAAAGGGAAATTATTGGGTAGTACATACCTAGGTGCGGACATGTGAATTGGCACGATCGGCACCGTCAGTTTTCAAACTGATTTAAACTATGTATATCAGATCATTTCATCAGTCACTTTACTCAAAATCATCTCTCTATCCAATAATTTCTCGTGTGACCAGACAAGAATTACCCTTCATAACATCAGTAGTTTTACGGGTAATTCTTGTGTGGTGTCTCCACACCGTGTGGAGATACACACACCACACAGTTTCATTCTGTCTTTAAACTGTGTTGTTCTGATCGTTTTACCCGTCAATTCACCTCAAAATTCCTCTTCACACAAGTATTTTCCTAGTTTTACCGTGAAGTGTCCAGTCATAAAAGAGGTCGGAGATCTCCGGCGTGACTGACACGACTCTCTTCCAACTGCACTATTAAAAGGAGAAGGTGGAGGTGTAGATCCGGCGCCGGCGAGTCCTTTAGGTCAAGCTGCCAGCATCCCGGTGATCTTCTCCATATGATCCGGTTACGTTTTCCGATGATGATTCTGCCGGACTTTGATCTGAAGCTAAAAAAGCTCACCGATCTTTTGCTAAATCCAAATTCAAATCCCCTATTTCTATAATCTCCCCCCTCATCGTTTCCCCTCATCAGTTTCTTCTTTTACTGTTAAGATGAAGAAATTGAGAAAGAATTAGGTGTTGCCGGAGTGTTTACAACCTCAGATGACTCCGGCAGTTGTTGCCGGAGAAAGTACATGCGGCGGTTTTGACTGGTGGTGGCCCGGCAACAAAGAAGGATGCGGCGGTGGAAGCGGTTGTTGAAGTAAATCGCAAATATCAGACGCTGCTAAGGAGTAATAGTGACAACCAAACATGTCCATGAACGGTAAGGAAGAAAATTGAGTATCTAATAAAGTAAAAACCGCCGGAATTTGATCGGAAAATGTCGAATTAGCCATTGAATAGCTATCGGATTTCCATTCCCCTGCAAAGCCGCCGGAATCTGATCGGAAAACGTCGAATTAGCCATTGAAATTTGAATAGCGCGCTATCGGATTTCCGTTCCCCTGCTTTCTTGTCCATTGCTTTTGATCTCAAATCTCAATATCATATATTTTTCACATACAGCTGAACGGAGAGCAAAAATAGTAACAAAAAACAGCTGATTTAAAAAAAAAAAAAATGGTTTTGATTTGAGAGAAAACAGTGAGAACGGAGAAAAGAAATGGCTGCTTATTGATTAAAATCCTGATCTTGCCTGGTTAGCTCTTTCAAATCCAAATCCAGCATTCTGGAGTAACCGGTAAATCCTATCATTTTTTTTTTTTCAGTAGATCGGGTTTCTTTAGTTGATATTGTTTTTACTGGTTTTAAATTTGCTTAAAACGTGCCTTCAGTATCTGTATCTGCATTTGTGTCTTATCTGTTTGAAGTTACAGGTGTAAACGATTCGACATTTACTTGTCAAGCCGTTCAACCACTTAAAACACTGATGCGCTTGAACTTGAGCTCAAACCAAGCTCGTTTGAGTATGGAAAAAAATTTGCTTGAGATTAGCTCGATTAAATTCTAATTATGTTTATTTTAGCTTGAGTAGGCTCATCAAACGTTTTTAAGCATTTTCATGCTCGAACTCAGAGGTCGTGCAACTCAAATAAAATGTTGAGCTTTAACGTTATTTGAGTTTGGTTAGTAAAAAGTTATTTGAGTTTGGTTAGTAAAAAAATACAGAAGCTTCTAAACATTTCGAGTCAAGTTTTTAGATGCTTGAGTTTAGCTCGTTAGTATTGATGAAATGCTGGAGTTCAGTTAAATCATGTTTGACTCAGCATTTCATGAGTTGAGCGTCAAACTACTTGTGAGCGTCTTGGTTCATTTTACACCCCTAGTTTGAACTAGCATATCAATAAGTTGTTATAGTTCTTCAATTGTGTGCTGTTTGTGCTTTGTGATCTGATTTCGGGTTAAATTTAGTTTAGTTTAGTTCATGGGCCATCAATATAGCATAGAATCGTTATAATTTGTTATGTGTTTCTTCTTATTCATAGGTGCTCTTTAAATCGATCACTATTTTTATGCATATGTTTGATTATTTATTTAAAACGTTCAATTTCCTATACTAACTCCAGGATTTACCCGGGAAATTCTATCATGGGGAGTCTTTACACATGGCGCTCGTTGGATGTATGCGATACGCGCAATGAACACAAATTAGTTTTGTTTTCTTGCACGCGTGTCGCACATCCAACAAGCAAGACGCGATAAGAGAAAGCGCGGGATAGAATTCCCGATTTACTAGACCATAAATCAATAACCATCATTAATTTTATATTTATGTGACAGTTTGCACATCTAGGGTTTAAGGTTTTTTAAATCTGTTAAGCTGTGATACCCCATATCTCATTAAATGGTATAAAAGACATTTTACGATTTTGTATGTAACCCGATAATTTTAATGGGTCGTGTTTTATTAAAGGAGAGTGGTTTAAAAAGACGAAAAGAGGGAAAAAAAAAAGAAGAAGGAATCAAGACAGATTTGCTGCACTGTTCATACTTCATAATCCCAAATCCACGGTTTGCTGTTAACCTCAAATCCAATATTTCACTATTCCACTGTTTATGTGTATTTTTTACAAAAATGACCTAAAAAAAAAGGTTGAAAAAATATCAAATGATGTGTCTAAATAAAGAGGATGAAAAAAGGAAAAATGTGATGAAAGAATCACCATCTTTCGACAATCAAATCAAAAGATATATTCGTTTTTATAGTTGAATACGAAAGAATTTAAATCACAGTGGAATAAGGGCATGCACTTTTTACCTAAAAAAATATTTCACTGCCCTATTTTCTATATTTAAATTGTTCTTTTTAACAATAAACCTTTTATTAAATAGATAAAACAAAGGTAATTGTTAAAGGGTATTTACGGTATTTTAAAAGTGTTATTTTTAGTAAGGGCAAAACGGGAATCGTACCACCTTTATAAATACATCTTTCAACCCAAAACCCTATTTCATTTCAAGAGGGTGGCTCGGCTGAGAGAGAGAGAGAGAGAGAAACGAGGGGGAAAAAAAAGAAAAGAGGAGAAAAAGAAAAGAGAAGGCGAAAGAGTGTTTTCACCTTTCTGATTAATCTGACCGTTGGAATCACAAACCAATTATACCAAAATGCTTCCCTTGAAGAAAACTTAATTTTGGTACAAGTTTTACCCCGATCGGGCAAGAGTCTCGAAACCCATTTTCTAGGTCTAGATTTGTTCTTGAGTTTTTCTTAGTTTTTTTATATTTAAAAGATTGTAGTAATCGTATAACTTTGTTTTGAGTGATTCGAAGTGAGTTGCTTAGATTCTTGGAGCGTTTCTTGTGGATCTAAATCTTCTTGGAGTGTTCTTTGAGCTTTTTGGTGAAATCATAGGTAAATGAGTGTTCAACCAAATCTAAATATGTTATTATGGTGTTTAGATGTAGTTTTTCATTTCAAGCATGTTTTTGAGTAATTTTATATCCATTTGGCTTGAATTTCATGTTATATTGGTGTTTAAATAAGCATGTTGTAGAATAATTTTCATATTATGTTTGTATGGATTTGGGGTAGATTTAGTGTTAAAATGGTGAAGAACACATGAAATTCGATCCTTGAATGTTGGCTGATTTTCTAGGCAAAAATGAAATAGAGAGTTATGTGGAATGTTGTAAAGTCAAGTTACGTGTTCTTGTGGCTTTGGCCCCGCACCGTGTCTCACGGGAGCATTGGAACACTCTACATTTGACCTTATGTGATGTTGACTTGAGTTCAATGTCTTACTTGTAACATGACGAAGTTAAGGGTTCGGTTTCTGGTGTATTCGGCTCAGCATCTTGTGGAGACCCTCTGCGGGGAGAAACTCGGGATCACCGGAAGCCTTATTTCTTAGCCTCATGGGTATTAGATTAGACTCTAATATTTCGGTAATACCTTTATTGATGAAATGCTTGAGTCAAGTTTTCAAATGTTTGAGTTTAGCTCGTAAATGTTGATGAAATGCTCGAGTTCAGTTAAATCATGTTTGACTCAACATTTCATGAGTTGAGCGTCTTGAAGTGCTTGTGAGCGTCTCGGCTCATATTACACCCCTAGTTTGAACTAGCATATCAATAAGTTGTTATAGTTCTTCAATTGTGTACTGTTTGTGCTTTGTGATCTGATTTCGGGTTACATTAGCTTAGTTTAGTTCATGGGACATCAATATAGCATTGAATCGTTATAACATTTGTTTCTTCTTATTCATTCATACCTAATGGAAAATGGAAACAAGAAAAAGTAATAGGTGCTCTATAAATCGATCACTATTTTTATGCATATGTTTGATTATTTGTTTGTTACTTTCAATTTCCTATACTAACTCCACAATTTACTATCCATAAATTTAAAACCATCATTAATTTTACAGTTATGTTTTTTTTTTTTTTTTTTTATGACAGTTTGCACATATGGGTTTTAAGGTTTTTTAAATCTGTTAAGCAAACCGTCTAATGTCCAACTCTCAACCTTGTTACTTTGGTTTAAGTTCATGTTTTGGTCCAGAACTCTCGACCTTCTTTTCTTTTTTCTTAAGTGCGTCGTAAACACCTGCAAAGAGAGAACAAAATGTTTAAATTATGCCGTTCACATTAAAGGGTCAGCACATTAAGTCATAAAGACATCATACCTTTGCCCATGCAGTCAATTAATCGGCACGATCTTCCCTATATATCCATTGGAGTATTAGATTAAAATTGTTCTCGGTAATGCTTCTTTCCTCACATTCTTTGGTTATAGAATATTAATCATAAGAAATTCCCGCTTCACCGATGAACAAGTGCATCCACACGCACACACACAAATAACCTTCAAGCTGAGTCATTCCACTCACCGATTAACAAGCCGAGCACACACACCAAAAATTCATAAATTTCATTTTTGATATGTAGTGTGATGCTGTGAAAGAAAAGTAAAGACAGAGGGAGGAAAAACTGGTATAGTTGAAGCGTATGTAAGACTAACAATAGATATTTGTGGAGATATAATTTCTATATTTTTTAGCTTTATAATCCTTGTATTGCAGAATATCCATTAATATTTTTGATTCATTGTTCGTATTGCATGGATGTGTTTCCGTGACTTGGATACTAACAATGAGTGAGAAGGAATTTGCTTTGTTCTACTCATGGTAGAATCAAAGGCATCTACGGTATAGATACTTAACCGAAAAAAGTGCATGTCCGTGCCTATAAGTTGATCGAGTTGTTTCATACCTGCTTTGTCACCGGAAGTTGTCGAGGCCAACAATTTAAAAATGTTACAAAAGAGTAAGAAACTTCTTGCCATTGGAAAAACTATGATTTGAAAATATTACAAAAGAGTAAGAAGCTTTCTTTTATTGGAAAAACTATGGATGAAATAGCAGAGATTGTCGCTGACTTGATAGACCGCATATTGAGACCTTTATTGATTGTGTGGACTTTGTCCTAGTCAGTGATATAGCCAGTATGCATGGCGTTTATGACATACTTATTCCACCTAGCGAAAATGAAATACCTATTCATGGTAAAAGTAGAAAGTTCATCGCTGTAAAATCGAATAAGAAAATTTTGTCCTGAGCTTCGGGGCCCGTGTCTGTATCAATATCTGAATGAAAGCTGAAAGACTTGTTTTATTGCTACGGTAGTGGAGGTAATCTCTATACGGTAGGCTTAAAGTGCAACTCATTTGGTTTTAAACGTTATGGCAACCTCAGCACCAACAAAGAATGAACCAGAGGGCAAAGAAAAGTATTAGTTGCATGTCTTTTTCTAGTAGGACTTCTCAATAAAAAGATGAACACAAATGCAATTTATAAAAGTTCTTTTTGTGTGTATGCGCGTGCACTTGTTCATTGGTGAAGTGGAAAGACCCGGCTTGAAGGTTGTTCTGTGTGAATGCAAGGAGTCTTTCTGCTTTTCTTTCACATATTACTGCAGACGCGGGCTCCTGAACCTCTGGAATTTCTCATTCGATTTTACAGCTATGAATTGTCTACTTTTATCATACCATGAGTACTTATTTCATTTTCGTTAGAAGACATAAGTATGTTATAGACGCTATGCGTACTGGCTGTAGCACCAAGAAGCACAAAGTACACACGATCTTCCTAGATGCATACACTAAGGACTTAAGATGCGGTCTATCAAATCAGCGACGATCTCTGCTACTTCATCCATAGTTGCTTTTTAAATTGAACTGGAAGTTCTTTTTAACATTTTTTAAATTGTTGGCCTGACCCAATCCTGGTGACAAAGCAGATATGAAACAACTCGATCAACTTAAAGGCACGGTGATGCACCTTTTTCGGTTTATCATCTACTATCGTAGACCCCTTTGATTCTACTCCGAGTGCAACAAATTCCTTCCCATTCATTGTTAGTATTGAAGTCAGGGAAACACTTCACTGCGATACGAACAATAAATCAATAACATTAATTGATATTCCGTAATACATGGGATTATAACTCAATATACTAATGCTATGTCTATATATATCTATTGTTAGTCTTACATACCTTACCTTAGAAGCTTCAATTATACCAGGTTTTGCATTCGAATGCCTTTGGTCTTCTTCTTCTTTCACATCATCAAATTTATCATGACTAATATTCAATAACCAAAGATTGTGAGGAAAGAAGCATTCCCGAGAACAATTTTAATCTAATACTTCAATGGATATATAGGGAAGATCGTGCCGATTAATTGACTGCATGGGCAAATGTATGATGTCGTTATGACTTAATGTGCTGACCCTTTAATGTGAACGACGTAATTTAAACATTTTGTTCTCTCTTTGTAGGTGTTTACGACGCACTTCAAAAAAAAATCTGAAAACACTTCTATTCTGCGTGTGTGAAGCAGTTGATGGGCCAATGATTGAAGAATATGCTTGTAAGATACTAGAAATGAACTAACAAAATCATGCCTATATTTGCTCCCCAACATCTGTAAAAACAATAATTAGATTATAAGCCACTTTGTAAGCAGGCTTAGATATGAGAAATTTAAAACTTAAGTAGATCAGCGTTTATATTGTCAGTAAAGTTTCTGATGATGAGACCATATCTTTCCATATCCGTCTCTTTCACTTACTCTAATAGTGACAGCTAGGAAGTTTCAATGAACATTAACCGCAATGGAAACAAGAAAGCAGGAACCGTCAAATGTAACTCCACAATAGATATAACTCCTGATCAAATGAGGTGATTGAAGATTTGAAGTCAAATAATGTGTTCAATTCTACTATTCTTGTGTAATTCTGTTTTGAATTACAAGTGCCATCTCAACTCGATGATGTGAGCATACAATTTGAGAGCTCTGCTTGTAAGATGGTCCGGACTTTAGTTCAACTCACGAGAAGCTGTGGATAAGATGCCGAACGAGGTATTTTTTTAGGAGCCATTTAGTTGTTTGTATGCGACCTCTATATATCTTTGTAATTGTACTAAACTTGGACATGTTTCTGTTTCAAATAAGCATCATTCTCGATGAAGCTTTTACGCTATGATGATGTCACAAGTAAGTTTAAGGATCCTCTCTGTGTGTAGGAAGGGCTTAATTTAGGCCTATTAGAATTTTTAGGAAAAATATGTACTTAAATGTTGGTTTATGTTTTGCGACACGGTGATTCACGAGCCATCATTCTTCCAAAGTCGCTCGTAAGAGGAAGTTGATAATCCTAAGACTAAAACTCCTCTAAAAATGGAGGTTGGAAACCGCAACAACAAACATTTAGTGTTAGTTCAAAGTAAGTTTTAAGGTATATATAAGGCGTAGTAGTAGAAGGCACAAAATCTCAATCATTGATTAACTAGTAACCATCAATAGTTCTGTTGGAATTTATGCAGGTTAAGAGTGTTCTTGCTCCTTGTGAGGCTGAAAATGATGAAAACCAAGACGATGTGAGTTTGCTTATGGATTCTGCTTTAAGAGATGAGGACATCTCATCTGAGAGTCTTGTATGAGCGTTAATATTTCCTTTGCTTTTAGTTTTTTGATTTGGCAAGAAAATCAAAGAAACATTACTGCTGATGCTCATGATAACTTATTAATTTTTTCAGGCCAGTAATTCAGATGACGACCGTTTTGTATTTTCTCTGGCGGGTAAAATGGCGGCTAGTCAATTAGTTTTCTTAGTATTCATTCATTTATTTCAATAATTATATAATCAATGCAATCATCCGTTGGTAGGTAAGCAACAAGAAAAAGAGAACAGTGCATTGGTTGACGACGGTAACTTTTCTTGTTATTGCACATTGGGTTAAATTTCCATGTAATTAGTAATAATATATTCGAATTCATATGCTCAGAGAGTACTTAGGATCCATCGAAAGATGAGCAGCAATTTGGCCAGGTGAAAGACATGATCAATTCTCACAATGGATGAACTTTGCCCAAGTAATCTTGTTATTTCATGATTATGTCTCATTTTATTCGTTTTCTCTTTATCTGAATATGTCACATGAAATTGCTTATCTTAGAATTGGTTTTTCTACTTTTTTTGGTGTTTGCAATTTGTTAAGTAAAATTTTAAGTGGCACGGTTCTTCATATGACTGTATTTGGAACATTATCAGCTCATTCCCTATTTGTGTGATTGAATGTGACCTATCTTTTTTGCTTGCTTTGACCTTCTTATTTCTGATTAGAAAATCAATATAGTCCGTTAATAAGGTTGTTATTAATGTAATATCGATTTGCTTGCTTCTATGGTATCTTTTTTTTTTATACTGTAATTTTAGTAATTTCAAAGTAAGATGCTTCCAAATGGTTTTATGCTGAAATTTGTTTCTTTGTTTTGCTCTATGTTTGGCCCTTTTTTGGTTTATAATTTGTATCATGTTTTTATTTGTATGCCGAGTACCTCCTCTTATGTATAAGTGAGAGGTCCATATGATGCATTCTTCTCAATTTGTAGAACCATTGTATATAATAGTTAGAGGCATTTGTTCCAATAAAATAGTCTAGATTCATGCAGGCAACTTGTAGCATTTTGTCAGATAGCTTCCAATGTCTTCAGTTTTATACAAGGCATTATTTCACCCTGATTGTACTTTCCCCTGTAGCACATGTGTCAAGGAGCTAAATTTGTTATCTTTTATGTTCTTTCTTCCTTTTAAGGTTTCAACTTGCGTATGATCCAAGAGTACATGTTTTTCTTGTGAAGTGATATGTTTTTCTTGGCATGTGTATTGTTGTTGATTTTGCTTATTTCCATGTCACTATAATCCTTTTGAGGGAGAGAGACTGCAAGGGTAGAAAAGATACAAACAAGATAATTGTCCAAGCACACCACCTACTAAAAGAGCAAAGAACAACACCTCTACATGCCTCACATCCTCACATGATGGACGGAGGAATGATGGACAAACACACGAGCTCCTTAAATCAAAGTAATATGGTCTCTAAATCTCGATTTCAAGGAGTAATGCCTCAAAGATATGAACATCCGAGGCATATGAACATCAGTACATCATTTTTTTATAAAGAAATTTGGTTTTATTAGAAGATATCGAAATTTAATTTTAATGTGGTAACGCAATTGACATGGTTACGTGCGTAGTGTCGTTAACTTCTCCGAAAGCGCAAAAGCAGACACAACAAGTAGGCACAACACATTTTACAAATATTGATTATAATATGACACTCATCTATCAATAGATCTTTACACCATAATCAATGTTAGATGTGTTGTGTGTTTTATTGGATCTAGTTTTCGACATGGTGATTTTGTTTCTTATTAATACGACATAGGCCATGTTGACTAATGACATGCCCTAATCAAAATAACGTATCCAGATCATTTTTCGTAAACTTTTAATTGCGAGTTGTCGTTCATTGACATCAATTGTTGTGTGACAAAAGATTGTGTCGTAATGGTCATTGACTCAAAAGAGTCGGTGGTGAAAAGGACTAAAGAGGTATCGGATAATGACAAACGACATAAATTAATCCCGGTGTACCCGCCGTTCTTCTATCTAGGACCGAGCTGTGTTCGGTTATTGATATATTAAAACTGAGATTCGTAAACGTCCTGATGACCGTGTTAAAGCGAAAGATATCGATATGGATGCGGTTGCAGAACTTGTCAAGGGCAAGCTGATTAATATTTGTGTGAATAGCATGTGGATCGGAAGAAGGAAAACGAGGTTGATTTCCTTCTCATCGGAACCATAAAAAATTAGCCTGATACTTATGTACCTCAGACAGTGATGGTAATTTAAGCTTCAAAAATCACGCTACGCATTCATCAAATTGAGATCGGGTCCGGATGTAAAGAAATTCGTCATATTAGGATCAGGGACTGTTGACTATTGTAATAAAACGATATTTAGAAAGAAACAATTGAATCGTGTTTGGAAACGACGTTGACAACGTTCGTCACTGCCAAAATTGCGTCCAACGCGCGGTTGTTATAGATAGGCGCTCCACTGAAGGGAACTATATTCATGCCGTGTGGTGTGATACTTCTCGCCGCAACAAGGAATCTATTGGTTATCGGTACTGCTACATGCAAAAGAACCTGGTCACTACGTGAAATTTCAAAAAGACTGTCAAATTTCAAGTGGTTGCTTACGTGGTTGCAATGTCGTACAGACAATGAACCTGCTACAAATGGCCATATTCAACACCAGCCCAGCCTTGTAGCAGTACCGATAACCGATAGGTTCCTTGCTGCAACGAGAAGAAGTCACATACCACATGGCATGAATATAGTTCTCTCCAGTAGAGTGCCTATCTATCACGGCCGCGTGTTCGACACAATTTTTGCAGTGACGAACTTTGTTTATGTCGTTTCCAAACACGATTCCATTGCAGAAGTCACTGATCCTAATGTGATGAATTTCTTTACATCCGGATCCGATCCAATGTGATGAATTCGTCGCGTGATTTTTCAAGCGTGAATGACTCATCAACTGTCCGGAGTACATAAATGTCAGCTGAATTTCTTATGGTTCCGATGAGAACGAAATCAACCTCGTTTTCCTTCATCTTCAGATCCACACACTGCCTTTCACAAATATTAATCAGATTGCCCTGACATGTTCTGCAATCACATCCATATTGATATCTTTCGCTTTAACAATATCATCAATTACCGAACACAATCCGGTCCCAACTAGAAAAATAGCAGTGACACCGTGATTAATTTTCGTCGTTTGTCATTAACCGGTACCTCGCTTTCACCTCCAACTCGCTTGAGTATACAGCCATTACAACACATTTTTTTGTCACACACAACAACTATCGATGTTAAGGAACAACAACTCTGCAATTAAAAGTTTATGAAAAATGAACTGAATACGTTTTTTTGATTAAGGTATGTCATTAGTCAACATGGCCTATCTCGCATTAATAAGAAACGAAAACACCCCTCCAAAAATAGACACAACACATCTAACATTAAGATCTATTGATAGATGAATGTCCTATTATAATCAATGCATTAATAAGAAACGAAAACACCCCATCGAAAAATAGACACAAACACATCTAGCATTAAGATCTATTGATAGATGAATGTCCTATTATAATCAATGTTTGTAAAATGTGTTGTGTCTGTTTTGTTGTGTCGGAAAAGTAAACGATACTACGCATGGCACCCAACTATGTCAACTGAGTTACCACATTACAGCTAAACTTGTGACGCATTCTAAACCAAATTTTTCTTAATGAAAAATGATGTACGTGATGTTCATATGTTGCCGTCACATTAAAGGGTCATAACGACATCATACCTTCGCCCATGCAGTCAATCTGCATCTACTGGCATCAGATTCTTGAACTTCATTTCTGATTAGGGCAAGGGATAAAATAATCACAATAACTAGGATATCAAGACTGTGATCTTGGAAATTTATTTAAGGCTGGATCAGATTTGTCACTGAAATACTATATATCCCTCCTCTCCATTCTAATCCCTTTACTTAGGGTGACTGTAGTGGCTTTGTAATTCATCCATTTTCTTTTGCAGTCTAAAATGTAGATGTATTCCAAAAAAAATTAGTAAATAATAGCTCTTTTTTGGAAGCCTTTTTATCCACCACATTTACACAACTCTCCAAATGTGGAAGCACATATGGACTGACTTTGTCAATATACATATTTTGTAGTCATTACCTCATCTTTTCAAGCTGCTTTTAAACTTTTTAGAAGGTGGGTCATGTGAATAGTTTATTTTATTTATACATTGGAAGGTGGAATTTGGAAGCCCATGAATAAATTCATCACTACGGTTACCCTTATCTACTCTAGCTGATATTAGTATGGCCTCCATTCAATCCAAGTCTGCATCTACAAGCTCAATAAAGTACGGTCAATGCATTCATGTTAAGTCATTTGACTCATTTGTCAAGTCTGTGGGTTTCGATGGTGATTCACATGCACTTGGATTATACTAAACTTCACATTTTTTAATCATGCCAATTTGGCAAAGGACATGTTCTTTCTTACAATGCATCTAATTCTCTTGCTAAAATTTTGTTCTTTCTTATCCAATCCATATTTATTAAGAAGCATTGGCTGATTTATAAGCATGATTTGCTACCTTTTCTCCTTGATGTTTTGAATAATGGGGCTGATTTTACAGCTCTCAATGATACTTATATCTCACTCATCCCCAAGAAGGCTCAAGCTACCGCTCTTAAAGACTACAGGCCTACAAGTCTCAGCAATTCTATTTACAAACTTATTTCTAAAACGATTGCAATAGAGTGAAGAAGACCTTAGACTCTGTTATTGATCCTTCCCAGAGTGCTTTCTTGAAGGGGGGTTCATCACGGACAATGCTATTGCTGCCTTTGAGGCCTTCCATACTCTTAATGGGAGGGGAGCTGACAGCAAACATCAGATGGCTTTGAAATTGGATATGATGAAGGCTTTTGATCGGATAGAATGAGATTATCTACGGCATATCCTTACCAGAATGAATTACCCTCCTAAGTTTATTGATCTCATCATGAAATGTGTCACAACCACATCCTTTCATGTCATTGCTAATGGTGAACCTTCCCCAGTTTTTCTCCCTACCAGAGGGATCAGGCAAGGTGACCCCTTATCACCTTTCCTTTTCATTCTTTGCTCTGAAGGACTTCATCGCACTCATTAAACAAGCTATCGACTTGAAGTCGACCCTTCAGATTTGGCAAGCAAGGCCCATGCCTTCTCATATGCTCTTTGCCGATGATAGCATACTTTTTGTTAAAGCTGACCCTGTTAATGCCAGTGAGGTCTTGAGAATTCTAAACTGCTATGAGCTCCTTTCTGGTCAAAAATTCAACCTCCAGAAGTCAAACAATTATTTCAATAGTAATCTAGAGACTGCCGCCAAAGAAGAGATTGCTCATATTCTTTCTATTCCTTAGGGCTTTCATTCTGGGAAATACCTAGGGCTCCTCTTCATGATTGGAAAATCAAGGTATGAAATTTTTAAGTACCTCAAGGATAGGATTTGGAAAAAACTGAATGGGTGGAGGTCTATGCACCTAACAACCACTGGGAAGGAAGTCTTAATTAAAGTCGTTATCCAAGCCATTCCTACTTAGGTTATGCAATGCTTCACCCTCCCGAAAAAACTGCTCAATGAAATTCTTGCAATGGTTCAAAAAATTTGGTGGGGGAAGGACACTAATGACAAATATATGGCTCGGATTAGCTGGGAGAAAATTTGTACCCCTAAGAATTTAGGTGGCATGGGATTTCGAAATATGGAGCTTTTCAATCAAGCTCTGCTTGCAAAGCAATGCTGGAGACTTTTGAGACATCCCAACTCTCTAGTTGGTGCAATCCTGAAGTTCAAATTTTTCAGGAATTCTGACTTCTTGTATGCTAAGACTAGGACTAGGCCCTCTTATCTCTGAAGGAGCCTTCTAAATGTAAGAGATATTTTAAATCAAGATATTCGTTGGTCTGTTGGGAATGGTAGTACGATTAAAATCTGGGAACAACCATGGATTCCCCTTGAACCACGTTTTAGACGATCTACTTTTGATCCCAATAGTTCTTATCAAACTGTTGATCAACTTATCACGGAAGGAAACTGGAACTTACCACTGATCAACCACCTTTTTTTACCTCATGAAGTGGACTCTATTCAAACCATATCTATCAACAATTTTCATGTTCCAGATCACATTATTTGGCACTTTTCCGCTAAAGGTACTTACTCGGTAAAGTCAGGATATACCCTAGCACTCAAGAATCACTTAGCATGAAAATCTATCGGGGACTCGTCTTCCTCAAGTCAAAGTAAAAAAGCATGGAGTTACCTTTAGGCTATGAATGTTCCACCAAAAGTTCATGCTTTTTTGTGGAAACTGGAAACCAACTCTCTGGCCTTGTGATGTATACCTTGGACCCCTAACAATGAAATTGTTAAGAACCCTAATTAATACAATGAATATCCCGAAATAAAAAGGAAAAATAGAATTAGATGAAGGAAAAAAGACTTGAGCAAAAGTAGTTTAACTCAAGGATGAGACTAGAAGAACCAATGGCTATGAAGAAGCCAAGACCCTTCTAATGATCCTTAAACCAAAGACTACAATGAAACACTTTAAGCTATGCTCACAAACTTAAAATGAACTTAATAAAAGTAGTAAAAACTCCAAGAGAAAACTCTCAATATAATTATAATTCAAGATGTCAAATACATATGGTGTGCCCCTCCTTTTATAGGCTAAGGATGTTGGCATTTTATTTTCTAGAAAATAAAAATAAAATAAGAAAATGTAAAATAAAAATGAACCTAGTCACCTTTTATGTCTAGGTGAAAAAGAAATAAAAATTATTCCTAAAATAAAAGAAATCTTCAAATCAATCATTAGTAAATAATCCCCCAATCAGATTGATTGATTATCTACCAAAATTAGACGAAGATTTGATGAAATCAATCATCATAAGACTACTAATTTTGTGCTATATGGCCTTGGTAGGCTTTATTGGACACCAATATTACTAATAAGACTCCAAATAAATAGAAAATAGCTAAAAGTCCATCTTCGTTTCTCTTGAATTCTTGATCCATGCTCTTTGGCCCAAATGTGTTAAAATAATCAAAGTAAGAAACCATTATCTTCATTTGGACATGTACTTCATCACATTGGGTTTTTCTTAAATGATAATAGTCAACAGGATGACAAGTGGATCGATGAAAATGTGCAAGTCCGCCAGAATATGCAAACCTGCCGAATTTGGCCCAAATAAAGGACAACTTGTATCCGCTAATGAACCGACCTTGATACTTATGAGTAACCTTAAAATTATCAAAATAAATGATAAATTAAAGTTCTATAAGTTTTCCACATTGAATGGAATGCAGATCTCACGCAAATCACTTGATATAAGTCTTAGACGGTTAACGATCATCAATGTGAAATCGTGGACCATAAGAGCTGTGTAGAAAATGATGATGGCTTGATGGTCCTCCATCATATCCTCCCCCTTTGAAAAGATTCGTCCTCGAATCCAAAACATCATGGAGAATCTGAATACGTCATCAAGATCCTGCCAACCACAACCAACAAAAACAACCAAGCTAGAACAAAAGATTAGTAGATTAGTCCTTCTAAATTTTTGTTTAGTATTCTTCTCCAATAAATTTATTCCACAGAAATAATTCCCTCTATCATTCACAAAGAAATGAAGTAAATTTACTATATTTTCCTTTGCAAAAATTCCATCCAGACAAACTCTCAAAAACGTTTCCCTTTTATAAGCAAACTTACTCTCATTTTCTTATCAAAAACTTGACACATCTGTAAGTTATCTTGACAAAAGTATAAAGCATCAGAGTTTTGCAAAATTTCAAGTTGACTAAGCACAACATTTTTATATAGTAAACGACTAAAATAAAGATGATATGCTTCAGCTTGCACTTTCTTTCTCACAAAATCAATTAAATCATTTTTGCCAAATGTACCCTCATTTTCATAACATTCCATTCTCTCAATAAAGGAACATGTATTGGACAATTGAGAGACATGCAAATTGCTATCACCAAAATGATGAGAATTAAAGATAATTTCATTATCACTTAGAAATGGATCTAAATAATTATGAAAAATTCTTAAGTCTTTTATTTTCATAAAATCCTCATCTTTATCTCCACAAACACCAACAAGAGGTGGAGATTCTTCAATCTGCATAGGACATGATTTACCAACAAAAGGCTGCATTTCAATCACATCAAGACTGTCCCTCACATCAACATCTTCCAATTGAATCCTTTGACGAAAATCATAATTAAGTGCTTCATGTTCCATTTGAAAAAATTCATTATTATAAATATGAAAATTATTTTGGCCAATGGAATCATTTACACTCGATTCTTCCTCATCAAACAAAGGATTGTCATACCACTTGATTTCAAGATTTTCAACATTTAATTCTGAACACACATTAGATCCATTCTCAACCATATAATTTGTTGGATCCATTTCCAAATCATGCTCACAATTTTCATTCAAGGCATTAAAATCAGATTTGGATTCATTCACATTGCATCCCATATCATTATCATGCACCATTGGTTCAACAAATTCATTTGTTTGGCTTAAACATTTCAAAGATGATTCTTTTCTTGAGTTAGCCATTTTTAATTTAGTTTCAAGAACTTGTTGATTACTCAAGGAAGTTAGTATAATGGTTTTATTATTTTGCTTAAATCGAAACCTGTTAAGTTTACCATCATACTTAGCTCGCTTTTCCTTTGACCAAGGTTTTCCCAAAATTATATGACAATTAAGCATAGGGATGACATCAAATAAGATCGATCATGGTAAGTCCTAAGAGAATATGAAATCACAACTTGCTTTGAAACCTTAATTTCCTCAAACTCATTAAGCCCTTGTAGACTATATGGGTTTGGATGATAAAAACTTTCAAATTAAGCTTTTCTACGATTTCTTGGCTTACCACATTAGATTCACAAGTATTATCAATTCTTACCAAACAGATTCGGTCCATCACCATGAATCTTGTATAGAACTCTTGATTTGCAAAGAATCACAGACTCACTTCTTTAACCTTACTGCAACCACTTGTTCATGGTTCAAGTGTTGCTCACTTTCACCAACTCGCTCACAATAAACCAAAGAGGAAGCATTTTTAAAATTAGAAATCCTCACATCCTCACAAGATTTTTCTTTTCGACTAATTTTCTCCTCAAAATCTCTCGGATTTTCAACTTTATTTTCTCCCTCCTCATTATTCTTTTCAATTTCTTTTTCCCTTTTTTTAATTTTCTTGTTCTCTTCCAATTCAACCCATGCCTTTTCCAAATCAAGATTTTGTACATCTTTTTGTGCAAAATTTGTAGATCTAGAACAAAAAGAATCATGAGAATTACAATAAGTATTTTTGGCATTTCTTATGTGCTTATGATCAGTAACTGGATCACTATATTGTTTCCTCAAAGTAGGACATTTATGATCGCAATGCCCATAATTATTACAAATAAAACAATATAAATCTCTAGTTTTAAAGGAACTAGAAGAATGATATTTACAAGTTGTTCCCTTTTTGGTCTTAAAATCTTGATCATAAGTATTAGGAGTTTTAGATCTCCCTTTACTGATATCAAAAGATTTTATAGAATTGTAATTAGGATTTACCCAAGAAAAGGAAAGATAATGTGACATTATTTTTTTATTTACAAAGAAAGGGGGAAAAAAATATAGACAAAAAATAAAAATCCTCACTTTCACTCTTTATTTGGGTGATTGATGATTCACTCTGGCTTTTCTCTCCCCTCTTATAGACTCACCACACAATTGCCTTTTACCGCTCTTTCTCAATTAGAGTATTAAACGATTAAAAAGTGCACAATAATATGTTTGCAATGCTCTGTGAATCACTGTATCCTTAGTCATCAAATCACAAGAAGAGAAGGCTAGGATGGATTCAAAAGTGAGAAGAAAAGACAAAATAATGGAGTAGATGTGGAAGGGACCAAAGATGTAATGCAGACTTGGAGCACCTTTTGAGTGATCGCCTTTTATACTTTTTTTTTTTTTTTTTTTTTTTTTGTTTTTTTAATTTTTTTTTTGTGTGTGTTTTTTTTTTTTACTCAAAAAAAAAACTCTGAAGAACTTGGATTAGATCAGGTTATCTCCTTTTAATCAGTGCTTAAACAATTAGCACTTCAACTGGAGTTCGGTGACAACTTCCTGATTTTATCCAGAAATTCAGCCCTGCACTTATTGGCACGTGCAGCCCAAAAAAAAAACGAATTTCAACTGGAAGCAAAAAGGAAATTTGTAGAATAATGAGTTATGTAGATGATACCCAAAATTCAGATTTTTTTGGACTTTTATAGGTTGAACAAACAATCGTTTCTTGTCAACTAACTCAATCTGTCAAAATTTTCCAGAGTTGTAAGAGTGACTTATTTCACCGATTGTGATCAAAATATAACGAATATGGAAAAACTCAAAGGATGAAAGTTGTAGAACAGGCAATTTCCTATCACACCATCAATTTTCAATGAATTTGGAATTTGATAACCCACTCAAACGAAATTCGAAAGAAGATCATCACTGCATAATTTGAGCGTAGTATTTCGTGTTGCAATGCAGTTTTCAGTATGATCTGATTCGAATTTTGAGATACAATAAAAGAGAAAATGTAGATCTATTGGTGATTTATTTGTGATAAAAATTCAGATTTTTTTGAGGTTTTATGAGTATTAAACGAATTGAAACAAAAGCGGGTGTCAAATCAAGCAACACCAAAACAAATGGATTGAACCACTTCTCTCGATACTCAATCGATGTATACCTTGGACCCCTAACAATTAAATTGTTAAGAACCCTAAGTAATACAATGAATATCCCGAAATAAAAGGAAAAATTGAATTAGATGAAGGAAAAGACTTGAGCAAAAGTAGTTTAACTCAAGGATGAGACTAGAAGAACCAATGGCTATGAAGAAGCCAAGACCCTTCTAATGATCCTTAAACCAAAGACTACAATGAAACACTTTAAGCTATGCTCACAAACTTAAAATGCACTTAATAAAGTTGTAAAAACTCCAAGAGAAAACTCTCAATATAATTATAATTCAAGATGTCAAATACATATGGTGTGCCCCTCCTTTTATAGGCTAAGGATGTTGGCATTTTATTTTCTAGAAAATAAAAATAAAATAAGAAAATGTAAAATAAAAATGAACCTAGTCACCTTTTATGTCTAGGTGAAAAAGAAATAAAAATTATTCCTAAAATAAAAGAAATCCTCAAATCAATCCAAAATTAGATGAAGATTTGATGAAATCAATCATCATAAGACTACTAATTTCGTGCTATATGGCCTTGGTAGGCTTTATTGGACACCAATATTACTAATAAGACTCCAAATAAATAGAAAATAGCTAAAAGTCCATCTTCGTTTCTCTTGAATTCTTGATCCATGCTCTTTAGCCTAAATGTGTTAAAATAATCAAAGTAAGAAACCATTATCTTCATTTGGACATGTACTTCATCACATTGGGCTTTTCTTAAATGATAATAGTCAACAGGATGACAAGTGGATCGATGAAAATGTGCAAGTCCGCCAGAATATGCAAACCTGCCGAATTTGGCCCAAATAAAGGACAACTTGTATCCGCTAATGAACCGACCCTTGATACTTATGAGTAACCTTAAAATTATCAAAATAAATGATAAATTAAAGTTCCATAAGTTTTCCACATTGAATGGAATGCAGATCTCATGCAAATCACTTGATATAAGTCTTAGACGGTTAACGATCATCAATGTGAAATCGTGGACCATAAGAGCTGTGTAGAAAATGATGATGGCTTGATGGTCCTCCATCTCCTTGGGCGAGAATCTCCTCAAACGTAAGATTTCGGATGGCAACTGCTCCCTTTGTAACTGCAGCATTGAGTCTTGGTCCTATTTTTTCTTTGAGTGCCATTGGACAAAGGGCCTCTGGAATTCTCTACCTGACCTTCGAGCAATTGCAGAACTCCAACATCACACTTACCTGGATCTTTGCTACTTATGTGCCAATCGAACTTGAAGTCGGACCTGCTTTGTATGATGCTCTAGTCATTTTGGCTAGCTCGGAATAGAGCAATCTTCGATTCACAGGCTCCATCTTGCAGCCGAACCATTAATAGTGCCATCGCCTTATTGGAGGAATACCAACGCTTCAATTCCATTGACTCTATGCCTCCCCATCCGGTTCCTCTCCTTACTCACTGGTCGAAACCAAAGAAAAACTCCCTCAAAACAAATGTTGATGCTGGTCTTCGAAATAGTAGTGAATCCGCTGGGATTATTATGCGAGATAGATATGGCTCAATTGTCTCTGCCTTCTCCTTCAATATTGGTAAGGTTGCTTCTGTTGAAATGGCTGAATTGATCGCAATCAACTTGGGCACTTTGGAATCAGCTCGTATTTGGAGTGGAGAAATTACTATGGAATCAGATTCCCTGAGTTGCATCTCTCGAATTCTCACCGGCGATGATGATCTCTCGGCCTTCGGTCCATTAATTGAGAAAATCAAATCTTCTAGCCACTTTTTTTGCTTCTTGTAACTTTGCTTTTGCCGGTAGAATTTGTAATCAAGTTGCTCACTGTTTAGCAACTTTAGGGTTTAATCTCCCGGATTCTTCTTCCGGTTGTTGTAATTGGAGAACTCAACCCCCACCTTGTGTACTCTCTGCATTATTTGCAGACCAAACCTCTTAGTCATGGTATTGGAAATTTACCCAAGGCTGGAACAGATTTGTCATTGAAATACTTCTTAGGGAAAATACCTCTAAAGAAGCTGGTGTTGAATATGGCCATTTGCAGCATGTTCGTTGTCTGTACGATGTTGCAACAACCACGTAGGCAAGTCGTTGAATAAACTTAAATGTAGAAGATTGTTGTTGTACATAAGTAACTTAACTGTAACTTACTTAGTAAACAGTGGAAAAATCAGAACAAGAAAATAAAAAAAAATAACAGTCCAATTTGGTTAGCCAAACAACGAAAATATTTAGATAGCATTTCCAAAAAAAAAAAACGCATTAGAATATCATTTTGCGTAACAAATCGATTTTGTTTTTCAAAAAAAAAATATCGATTTTGATCACTAGTTAGAAATGATGAAGCACGGAGATCAAATAACCTGGAATCAACATCATATTTCGTACTGATCGTTAAAATGATTCTGCAAATTGTAACAAATAGTACTCTTCAATGACAAAATTATTGGACTTTGTTTACTCTACAATACATCTCAGGCTACAACTTTGTAGAGACCGATCAAATGCAACCGAGTAAACATTCATGCTAAAATACGAAATCACTCAGCTACATAACTAGTTAACCACTATCACTGACGAATAAGAGGGGAAAAATAACCACCAGATGATGTCAAAATTATAGAATAGAATAACAATCGAATAGAAGAATGGAAGCTCAGTATTCTTAAATACGATCTTCTTCCATCACAAAGCTAACGAATAATCTATAGTAAAGTTGCCAAAAGATCAATTCGACAGCAATTTCATGGAATTACGAACGAACAAATTGTTTTATAATAATCGAACTTACCAGGTGAAATTTTAAAATACAACCGTTGTAGGAAGGTTTCTAAAGAAGATACATTACAACCACACATTTCTAATCTCTCACACACGATAAAAGTGTATTACATGTGAAAGAGAGAAAAAAATAAGAGGCACAATGTATGCCACTTGCATATAAACTCTTCAACCAGATTCTGCACCATAAAATCACTCACTTACCAGACATGTGAATCCTGCTCTGTAATCTCATCTTCGTTCACCATTTTTGTACAGTTGTTTTTGTGAGATGATATTTGGTGATTGGAACCCAACTTCAACAATCACCAAGATGATGCAGAATGAATGTTTTGAAAGACGGTAAAATTGGCATGTGGTTTCATTATAGTATACCCAGTATATAATTTTGTTGTATCTAATTGACTCTAGTTAATTTTTCCATAATTTTATTCTATCCGTCCGTTCCGATTTATCTGAGGCAGTTTTCAAAATAACTTGTTCCATATTATTTGAGACAATCACATTTACAATGCAACATTAATGATATTTTTTCTTGCTTTACTCTTATTTATTACAATACGATAGATAAAAAAACAATGCCAGATTAATCATATCCAATGACTTTTTAATCCTTTCATTTTAAAGTCAATACATTAATCTACTTCTTTAATATGTGTAATTTTGACAACCGCCTCAGATAATTCGAAACGAAGGGAGTATAAGTTTGTGGTTTCATTATAGTATACTTCGTTCTTCCGCAGTTCGCACTTCGCACCCAAAGGAAAATAAAAAAATCTTTTCAAACAGAATCTGTTATTCTCTCAGATTTTCTGGTAGTGTCCAAGATGAATATAGAATATACAGTGGTTAAAAAATCATCATCAATATTGTAAAGATTTTCATTTTCCCTAAAAATTTCAAACCCTCGTCGGAAGCGCCGGCGGCGGCCATCGTCCTGCTCGTCTTAATCTCCAGTCAAAGTTACAAATTTACAATCTTGCTTCTGTTCTGCTATTTTTCAGGTTCTTATTTCTTAAATTTTGTAATTTCGTATGAACAGTATTTCATCTTACTGTTTTTATTATTATTATTATGAATTGCAATTTGCTTCTGGGTTCTTGAACATTGATGTTGTCTGTCGGCTTGGTATCCTTGAATCATTGATAGGATAGGATTACAAAGCATAGTTGATGTCTAATATCTTGATGATAACACACTAGGCTAATTAATTAAACGGTTGTTGAATTTGCAATTATTAAGAAGAATAGACATATAAGTGATTTTACATTTTGATATTTGTTTTACTAATTGAATGGCTCTGTTCAAATTTGGACCATAAGGAGGACTGAAAGTTAGCACAATCAGCTGTTTTGTCATTACCGAGTTGAATTCATAAACTACATTAGATCACTGGATAAATAATTAATCCATCAAGACTTCATTTGTTCTTTTGGCTATCTATTTTCATGAATTCTTCTGTTCAATTTGTGGATTCGGCTTTGATGTTTGCAATCCTTATTTTTCGGTGAGGGCAACCCAATATGTCATCAGTACTTGCATTGCACTTTGCTGGGTTCGTTCTTTCTTTACATAGCTGCATTTCTGTATGGGCTTTTGACAATTGAAGGCAGAGTTTTGCAGGAATGCTTTATTATGAATGAATCCTGAAGATTCCCCTTCTGCCTACTTATTAAAGATAATTTAAGAACTCTATCAATTGTGTGTTTGCATATATTCTTGTTGTACCAAAGGAAAATGGATCAGTGGTATAAATAAAAGATTAGAACAACTTTAATATTGGGTGTTTGAAATAAAGGATGTAGCTTTTGTTCAGTTTCATCAGTCAAGAACACATTAAATAGTTTTTTTATTGCACCTGTTTTAACAGCATGGGAGATCTGGTAGTGGACAAGCATGTCAAGTACATCATATCCGTTGAACAGGTTTGTAATCATTTTCATCTATTATAAAGAGATAGATGTTTTGATCTGTGGTTGACCACATTGTGAGATGCCTACAATTAACGGGTGCACTTTCTTCAGAAGAAGGATAGTTTTGAATCAGTGCTGATGGAACATTTACGGTTAAATGGAGCTTACTGGGGATTGACAACACTTGACATTTTAGGGAAGCTTAATGTGGTAGATCAAGATGAAGTTATATCATGGGTGATGCAGTGCCAACACGAAACTGGTGCGTGTTTATGTGGTTTCTATGTGAGGGTGTTTCATTTCATTTTTTTTTTTTTTTTTTTGGGATGTGGGACTGCAGGAAAAGCTTTTCTTTCAGTTACTTTGTGACTTATGTGTGACTGATTTTGTGCCTTATTGACTGTAAACGTATTTATACTTGAAATTTTAGATATATAGCTCACTCTATGTTCTCGTTTTGCAGGTGGTTTTGGTGGAAATATTGGACATGACCCACATCTAATGTATACATTAAGTGCTATCCAAGTTTTGGCTCTTTTTGACAAAATTAACATCCTTGACATTGAGAAAGTGTCAAACTGTATCCTTCTGTGTAATCAAATAACTATTGAGGCAACTAATCTTAGCAATAATTAGAGGTATCAGCTATCGGGGCAACTAATCTTAGAAATCTCATGTAAAATCTTTGGACTTTGTATGTTCGGAATAAATGTTTCAAAGTCCTATAGGCAATCCTGACAGTAGTGAAGTAATCTCTTTCATTTGTTGTTTTTCTCATACGTTTCTAAGATAAATTTGTATGGACTGCTAATGAGAACTTATCGGAAAAAAAACTTGGTTTAATCTTTCCATTGGCATGTATTATATTTTACAAGTGTTTGAACTTGAACCTGGATTCAGATATTGCCAGCCTGCAGAATGAAGACGGATCCTTTTCTGGTGATATATGGGGTGAAATTGATACAAGGTAACCTTTCTCCTTACTGATATTTTCTACATGTCAATTTCTTTTCCCTTTACTTACTAGCAAAATATCTGAAATGCTATTTCTTTCTTTAGGTTCTCATACATAGCAATATGTTCTCTTGCATTATTAAAGTGCTTGGATAAGATTAATGTTGACAAAGCTGTGAAATATATTGTAAGTTGCAAAAATATGGATGGCGGGTTCGGATGCACTCCAGGGGCCGAGTCTCATTCTGGACAAAGTATGTATCTCATGCAATCAGAGTAAAATCGCATTGCAAACACTTTCTCTGCCCTTACATCATATTCGACATAGTGTCTTTAGTTACCTAGGACTAGGAGTTCACGGAACCTGAATTCTCAGGTCCAATATGACCGCAGAGGAACTAGTTGGAAAAAGAAAAAAAAAAAGAGAGAGAGATTGTAATGAGTTACCTTGTTTTTTCATTTTTACAGTCTTCTGTTGTGTGGGTGCACTGGCTATAACGGGTTCTCTAAATCATGTTGACAAGGATCTTCTTGGATGGTGGTTGTCTGAAAGGCAGGTCAAATCAGGAGGACTAAACGGGCGTCCAGAGAAGCTTCCTGATGTGCGCGTCTTTCCTGTTTCAGAAATACCCTAGTTTTTCTTTGGAAAAGACAATAATTGTGTTTTTTTTTCTTTCCCAAAATCATGACAGGTTTGTTACTCATGGTGGGTTCTATCTAGCTTAACCATGATTGACAGAGTTCATTGGATAGACAAGAAAAATCTTGCCCGCTTTATCTTAGATTGTCAGGTTATAGCTTAACTAATATGATATTTGTTTTGATTGTTTCTTATATATTCTTTCGATATAGATGGAGATGGTGTTATGAACATTTGATTTTCAAAGGGTTTGACTCATTACACCTTTTGTAAGAGATGCAGGATAAGGAAAAAGGTGGAATTTCAGATAGACCTGATGATGAAGTTGACGTTTTCCATACATATTTCGGAGTTGCAGGTATGTTAAAATTTTGTTGGATAAAGGGTTTGGGTAGGGTCGGTTTTATTTAGGCACGCTGTAAACTGTCTTTAAATTAAATTCTTATGTATTATAGAAGATATCCCGCAATTCTCTGTTTGCAATGTAGTGATATCACCAATTTCATTGCAAGGCAATGCTACTACCACTTCATTGCGTCACTACACATGCCTATTGATCATGGCGTGGGGCCCATTGATTGATACGTGGGTCCTACTCATTGGTCAATGTTTTACAAGTGTTTACCCCTAGGGGTGACAAAGAAGAGTTATTATGCAACAGTAATTTGGGAGTTATAACAAGTGGAGGGCTGAGATGTGTCTGATTTACCTCTACACACTCCTACTATGTGAGAACCCGTCCACTTGGTATAACCCACAAATTATCGCTGCATAATAACTTTTCTTGGGGTGATAATGTTGTTGTGTCACTTTGCAGAGATAGTATCACTTGTTATGTTCATGGTGTAAATTTCATAACTTGTGTGGTGCGTTTTGCAGGCCTATCGCTTCTCGAACATCAAGGATTGAAAGCTATAGATCCGGCATATGCATTACCTGTGGATGTTGTCGATCGAATTCTAGTGGGTAAATAAAACGAGAGTCTCGAATTCAAGATTCATGCAAAGCTTTTAACCTTTTGATGTATACCAAATTTGTTATTTTGGTAAGATACCAGGATTTAGTTCTAAATGTCTGTGATTATAATGTCACGAATTCTTACGTCTTTCGTGTTCATATCTTATCATTTCTAATGGTAAGGGTTTCTTATCAATTTGTATCCATTTTTCACGATATTATGCATGGATCGGGTATATCATGGCGAATTCTTCAGAAAAATTTGTGTCTTCCACAATGGAATCTGATAACTGATAAGTGAGATCTCGAGTAAGTGTTAACATAATCTTCTTCTGTCCGAACAAACGATTCATCAAAATAATGAGTCACCATTGATATCGACACATCTAAGATCACCAAATGTTTGGGAGTTCCTCTGTCTTTTGACTCTTTTCAGTTGGTTACATACTTATGATATGGACAAAACAACGATCAATCTCGATTGTATACCATATGATATTGAATCTGACTGATCGATCAACCACTCGAATACGTTTAGTTGTAGGTGAAGGAAAAATATTGCATCCATGAATCTTTACTTGTACAGAAATTAATAGTCCAAAGATGTTCATCAAACAACATTTAACTGGAATTCAGATGTTTCGATATGATGTAGCTGATAATCTTTCTCCCTACTTTAGCTGGTTGCTGGGAGAGGCAAAGAGCCGGAAGAGTTCATGTTGCTCGAATATGGCGATGCATTCATTACCCTGAAAAAAACCGATAGTAAGATCTTTATTCATTACACAGATACAAAAAATTGACATTATTAACTGTAATAACATCACACCCCGTGTCAGAAACGAGAGGAAATCGAACAGATAGAGATAACAACTTCCAAAATGTACTTGTGTCCATTACCTTTCCTTGCGCTTCTCCAGAAATCTAGCCAATGAAGCTTTTCGAAACTGAGGCACTGCTATGTTAAAAATAAAAATAAAAAGTTAAAGAAATAGTAAAGTCCACAAGTAAACAAAGTAAGAACAATAATAGTCGTAATTACAGGGTATATAGCGGAATGAAGATTAAAATGAAAAAAAACGGTGATGATACGAAACAGCCAAAAAAAAAAAATAGAACGACAAACCGTACCAGATCCGGTTGAAAATACGTTAGCAGTGAAAGATCCAAGAGAGCCAACTGTTTTCTGAGGCTCCTCTTTACTAGGAGGAGGGGATCTAAGGATCCCAATATTCCGTGCTGAATCTGCATCATTGGGGCAAACCGATCCTACGACAACAGACTGCAGATTACTCATAGAGCCCAGAGTATTCTGGCTCGAGAAAAAGGATTTCGTGTTATCAGACCGGTTTGTAACAGAAGATGGAGAACTTAGAGGAGGACCATTTCCAGCCAATAACATAATAGCTTGTGCCTAAATCAATAAGTACACACCTTCATTAGGAGAACTTGCAACTAAAAAAAAAAAAAACCGATTTCTGTATATATGTTAAAGGTTCATATTCATGTTTAACGTCTTTGTTCTTTCTGGAAAATTAAACACATCTTTTACTATAAAAAGTTGAGGCAAAATTGCTAATTCACTAAGGTTGAATGTTTTGGTCAAAAGCAACAACCGACAAGCCTATGCAGTTACTGGATTCATTACGACTCAAGCAACGTTACTTGACCCTAAATTTGAAACATTATGGTACGAATTACGGAAAACACAGTAAATAACCTGGCATTGAAAACCATAAAAAACAAACCTTTTCAAAAGACACATCATCAAAAACACACACAGAACCTGCATAGAATATGGTCAATTGAGCCGGTGCCCTTGTGGCAACACAAGTATTATTCCTGCATAACAAAACAAGCCATTTCTTTCATATGTTTCCATATTTAACTCAAACAGTACCAACTTGGAAACAAAAACTATAGTCTCACCTTATTTTAGTAATATCCACCACATCATTGCTGTTATTCTTAGCCAGAAACGGGCTTGTAAACGCCGGAGATTGTGGATTCGCTGAAAATCCCAGATTCTGTTCACCAGAAAAAAAAACATGCTTAGTTTTTGGAATACTGAAAAAGTATGTTTTCCGATGGTTCAATATTTTACTACGAAACCATAAAAAACAATCAAAACCGTTCAAAATTTTGATTGTTTTTCATGAAAAGCATCCCAAAAAGATATTTTTCAAAGCTTCTGCAATTAGTTGTTAAAGCTTAATAATGCGAAAAAGAACCTTATGATTTTCCTCATTTGGGGAATCAAAAGGCATGATCTGTGGAATGGATTCCATAGCCTTGTTGGAGACTGGCCACAGCAATGTTGAACTTCTCCCAGTTGCTGAACACCAAAAGCTACCTGTTTCAGTTTATCATCAAATTAGACATTGGATCTTTAACATAAATAGATAATCATGCAACCAGTCATATCATAGAAAATTTACCTAATCATGAGCAATTTGGAACAAGTCCCAAAAGCACAAGAGAAGCTAAAACATACATATATATATATATGTGCCATCTAACCAAGCAATTTGGAGTAAAGTCCAAAAGACATAGGCTAAAAAGCATGCCCTCTCTCCATATATATGTGCCATCTGACCAAACAATTTGAAGTATGTCCAAAAGGAAGAGTCTAAAAAGCATGCTCTCTCCATATATATATATATATATATATATATATATATATATATATATATGTTCCATCAGACCAAGCAATTTGGAGTTAGTCCAAAAAGCACGGGAGAGGCTAAGAAGCATGCAGGTCGTTTTGAAGTTAAAAATATAATTTAGATGCTGGTCACACCACTGGAATAAGTTTTTGGATAAAAATATAGTTTTAGACTCCGATTACCATTATGGATCCGTCTCTGATCTCTCTTCATGTGTATATGTTCAATTTGACAGAGACGCTAAGCCTTCTACCGTGCGTGCATCAATAATATTGAACCATGAATAGGGCTAGATGCACAACACATTTAGACAACATATATCATGACACTGCTAAACTATTGATCATGGTTGAATGCATTGATTTTCAAGATACATTAGTATAAATTAAAAAAACAAACACTACATTACCGGAGAAAAATCTCCGGAATAGATGATTTTCATCTCATTGTAGGAATCATTGAAGGGTGATCATGTAAGGGATCTGGATTCATAATATCTATACTTTATATATACCGTGTGTGTATATATATATATCACATATACTTCGTAGACATAGAGTGGATCCAAAAAAAGAATTTCAGAGGAGGCATAGATGTTATTTAAATTATTAATTTTTTTTTTGAAAACTAAATTAATTTTCTTAATGGGTGCATAAATATTTTTTATGTGTAAAACTTCATGTTTTTTTTTAATATTATTATTATTAATTTTGACGGGGTCCATGGACCCCTATGATATATACAAAGATCTCCCCCCCCCCCCCCCCAAACTCTCAATATCTATCTCTCTCTACATATATTTATACATACACACTCATCCATGCACTGGCGGATCCAGAAATTTATTTCATTGGTGTCATTAGAGCATAAAACTTATTTTGGATCTATAAATTTGGTTTTTGTGGGTCACAGGATCCTAAAAGTATATTTTTAAAACATAAAATGACATTTTTTTAATAATAAAACTATATCGTTTTAGTATTAAAAAAATTTCACGGATCTCAGTGGGTCACGTGGCCCCACCCTCAACCATGTAGCTCCGCCCCTGGCCCCAGGAGCATTTATAACTCGGTTGTAAAATAGAAATCTTTAAACTTGATGTGAGAGTTTGATACCCTGTATTGATTTTTTCAGCAAATAAGATGCACATGTAGCATTATTATAAACCGGACGGCTAACGAATAACTTTCGATTAAATCCTCCACAAAACTTGAAGAGCGGAGTAGTGAGATTTTTTGGGTGGAGGTGAACCCCCCCCTTTTTTTTTTTAAATTTCTTTTTATATATAACTCTGCATTTGACATAATTTACTTTCCATTTTTTTTTTTTTTTTTTTACACAAAAGATGATACCGAAATAGTCCACATCTCATCCCAATCCCTCGAAACCTGATTTCCAAGGTTCATGTTTTGTGTGTGCGCGCGCACAACAAGTCGGTGCCTCCATCACTCTTCTTCCGCCACTATTTCTTTAGGTTAGGTAGTGTTAAGATTTTTTTAAAGGATTTTTTAAAATTTTAATTTTGACAAAAGAATGTAAGGGGAATTTTATTTTATTTTATTTTTGATTTTTTTTGCCAATCTCTTTCAAATACCAAACAAGCACATGGTGACTTATTTTGAACTTGGAAGATACGCCTGGTTGCATTATAACATTATCAACTAAACAATATAAAAATAACCTAAAAGACCATGTGTGCATGTTAGCTAGCAATAATGGAGAAGGAGAACCCAACACTCAATGGAAAATAAAACAAAAAACGTTTATCCATAAAGTCGATGAAAAATAAGACAAGTTGCTAGAATAAAAACACAAAAAAGAAACAATCAAACCCCGTCACATATATATATATATATATATATATAGTGAAATAAGTACAATACAAAAAAATTAATAAACGGAATTACAGAAGGATAAAAGTAATATTTTAAACGATTATAAAAAGGATGTAAATCATAATTATACTTTAAAATTGTTATTTCACGTGTTATTATTATTTTGTGTTTTCAAAATATTCTTACTTCATATTTACTCTATTCCACATTTTATTCTTCATATTTATTCTTTATTATTATTCTTTTATTTTTATTATATTACGCTTTCTTCTATCCCGATTTTTTGATAATTTTGTCCTTCTGGACAAATATATATATATATATAGTCTAGATGAGGTGCATTCTAAAATTTGTGTACCTTTCATATTAAAATAAGGTCAAATTAACATGACTTGCAAAATGTAAAACAAACCCACACTTGCCTGATTTTGCAAATTGACTAAATGGACCTTAACAACCCCATCCCCGAATATGTATACATAAAAACAAATTTAAAAAGGATCAATAATTTTGAGTGAGTGGACTCCTTTTTAGGAAAATGGAAAAGGTGCATGAAATGCCGTGTGATAAAAGTGCTAATTCTATTCCAAAAAGATAAAAGTGCTAATTAAGGCCCTCAAATTTTTAATTGTCTTTTATATTTCACAGAGTTCATAAGAATTAAGGAGTCAAATAATTCTATTTATCCCTCTACTTCATTCGTTTCGAAATAACTGAATCAGTTATAAAAAATATTTGTTCATTTAAAAAATAACTGAGGCAATAATATTTTATATACAACATTTATTGTGTTATTTATTAAGAAATGAGAAAACAAATACAACATTATATTAATTATAGACTAATAAAAGTTTTTTTTAAGGTCATTTAGGCATTCAAATGAAAGCGTTAACTCATCTTCTTAATATGCGTGTTTTTTTCAATAAAAAAATAATATGCGTGTTTTTTTTGCAACTATCTCAGGGGTAATTCTGCTGTAGGGTTTCCCTATTAGAACAGACTGTTGGATGTCTGACAGTGTACAAACAAACAAAACAGTTCTAATAGAGATTCTGTATATCAGAATTTTCACTCAGTTCTTTCGAAACTGATGGAGTATAAATAAAAGGAAACCGGATCATGGAACTAATTAATCAAATCATACATCTTGAAAACCACTGAAGCATGAAAGTAATAATCAAATAATACAACTATAAAACCATTTTGGCTCTATAAAAAAAAAAAAAAAAAAAAAAAAAAAAATACCAGTTTTGCAGCTGAATGACAATATAGAGCTACAAATTGCTATCAGGTAAAGCAGTTGCATTCAAATTAAGCAGGTTCTTATGGCTTATAAGAACAAAGCAACATTATATCAAACAGATAAAGATGATAAAAGAAAAGTGTATATAAAAAAAAATACTTACCAGAATCTGTAATTTCTTTGGATATTTCCTGTTTTACTTTAACTCCCAATCCCATAAAATCTCTCTCCATTTTTGTTGCTTTTACTTCCTTCCTTCTTAATACCAATCTCCAAATTAAAATTTATATATACAAAAAGCATTTTAAACAGATAAAACTAGCAAAAAAAAAAAAAAAAAAAAAAAAAAAACTTAAAAGGTGGAATATTGGTTTGTGTGAAGAAGAATGGTTGGCTGCTTGAGGAGGCGAGAAAGAACAAACAAACATAAGTGTTGAAAGAGGATAGAGAGACTGTGAAACGATTTGAATGAGAAATTTATAAATAAACGAAGTTAAAATTAAAATTCCTGACACAATAAAATATCTAAGGATACGACAAACGTAGGGTATTGTGGAGGTGTCACAAAAGTTAGCAATTAAATCAAATTAAACAAGTTAAACAACGCAGGACATTGTAAAACATAGCGAAGCATAGCAAACATCGCAGCTGTGTATATATTTGGGTATCACACTTCATGTAAATTTCGACTTTACAGATGTTGAAATCTGTTTCCAACCCTTCTATAGTGAATTTTCACGATAAATTCAATTTGGATGATTGAAAATGATTCGGCACTCTATAAAATCAAAATTTACACGGAGATATATGCTTAGAGTTAATCGTCATGCTGCAAGTAACAATGCCTGTAAGAAAACCCCTTTGGGGGAAGCATCCAATTGAGATACTTGTTTTTTGATTTCTCCCGTTACCCAAGTATCGATTGAGAATTTTTAAACATCAGATAAAAACTTAACAGTAATATTCTTTTGTATTAATTCATTCTCAATGTACACAGCAACTGCACTTCTTATACTAGCTTTTACATAACAGAATTTGGTACACACAAATCTATCAAAGATTCTTAGACAAGTGGTACAATGAGATAGTGACAAGTGTCACCTATTACTCTATTTCTTAACACCTCTCTCAAGCAAGATGGTGGTACTACAACATTTAGCTTGTTCCGAAATGCATTAAACTGACTTGTTGGAAGAGCTTTGGTAAGGCAGTCTTCCACTTGATCTGTTGATGGTATGTACTGGACTTCTATGACACCTTTTGGAACCAAATCTCTGATGTAGTGGACATCTACCTCAATGTGTTTTGCCCTAGCATGAAACACATACTTTTTAGCCAAGAAGGTTGCACTAATATGTCACACCATGCCACTGGTGTCCTGGGAATCTTCAGGCCAACTTCCATCATCAGATGCTGCATCCACTGCATTTCAGAAGACAACTTTGCCAGAGATCTATATTCAGATTTTGTACTTGATCTTGAGACCCCACTTTGATTTTTAGAACTCCAAGCCACCAATGAGTCACCCAAATACACACAGTACCAACCTGTTGACTTTCTAGCCTCATCATCACAGGCCCAATCAGCATATGAATAGCCACTAGTATGCAGTGAAAACCTTGGTTTAAAGTGTAACCCCTGATTCACAGTACCCTTTACAAATCTCAGAAGTCTTTTGACTGCATTCCTGTGAAGGTCAGTAGGTGTTTGCATAAACTGACTTAGACAGTTGACAGAATAGGCAAGGTCTGGTCTGGTAAGTGTTAGGTACTGTAGTCCTCCTATGGCACTCTTGTAAACAGGATTTGTCATAGGTGTGCCTTGATATGTTCTATAGTGCCTACCTATCACCATGGGAGTAGGGCAAGCTTTAATATGCTCCATATTCAGTCTTTTAGCATGTTGTGTGGCATAGTGATGTTGTGTGAGATAGAGGCATGTACTGTCTCTATGAGCTTCCATATCAAGGAAATGAGATAGATTTCCCAGGTCCTTTAAGGAAAATGTTGAGTTGAGTTGCTGAATAAATTTCTACACACAATGAGGTGAGTTTCTAGTGACCAATAGGTCATCTACATATACTAGGACATAGAGGGGAAGCTTACCATGTCTGAAAATAAGTAAAGAGTTATCACACTTGGGCTGATAGAAGCCCCACTTAACCATCTGTCCTCTAAGAGCATCAAACCAAGCTCTTGGTGTCTGTCTTAAATCATACAAGGCCTTCTTTAATCTACACACATGGTTAGATTTTTGGCTGTCCATAAAACCATCAGACTGTGGCATGAACACAGTTTCATGTAGAGGCCCATTCAGAAAGGCATTATTTATATCCACTTGCCTGATACCCCAATTTAGACTAACAACTATACCAATGATTATTCTGATGGTGGAAGCCTTTGCCACATGGCTAAAGGTTTCTGTAAAATTTACACCATAAGCTTGCAAAAAATCCCTTTGCTACAAGCCTAGCTTTATGCTTGATGACTGTCCTATCTGGATTCAATTTCAGTTTGAATATCCACTTTTTTGCCACTAGTTGATGTTTAGGGTTATGAGGTACCAGATCCCATGTTCCATTCTTCATAAGTGCTGTGTATTCTTCTTCCAGAGCTTTCTTGCACTCAGGTTCCTCTAGTGCTTCATATACCTTAACAGGTTCAGTAGGGTGCACAACTGGCAATGGCACAACACTAACACTGTAGGTTTTGGGTTTAAAGATCCCACTATTGGACCTGGTTTGCATAGGATGTGTGTTTTGTGTTGTGGTTGTGTTTGTGGAGGATGATTCTGGTACTTGTGTTATTTCTGGTGCATTGTCTTCCTCTTCATTTGAATGAGAGGACTTTCTGGTGTTTGTGGAAGATGAGTTTCTGATGTTTATTGATGAAGTGGTTTGTGGTGCTAATGGGAGATGATGGTGCTTGTGATGCTTGTGGTGAGTGAGCATTTGGAACTGGTTGTGTGTCCCCCCTGAAGAGGAAGGGAATGTACCAGATTTGGTGTTGGGAGTGCCTGCTGTAGTAGGGGAGACCACCATAGATGAGCTGTCATACTGAGTTAGAATGAAGAAAAAGAGGACATGGAGAGGGAAGGATCATGATGGACAGTTTTGGCAAGGCCTTGTGTGAAGCCATTTTGAAAGGGAAAAGATGTCTCATTGAAGACAACATTCCTAGTGATGTATATTCTACTATAGGCATCTAGACAAATGTATCACTTGTGGATAGTAGAGGTTCCTAAATAGACACACAACTTAGAGTGGAATGCAAATTTATGTGAGTTATAGGGTCTGAGATGTGGGTAGCAAGCACAACCAAAAACTTGGTGTGTGGTGTAATCAGGTTTATGGTGAATGAGAGTTTCAAAGGGGGAACTATGAGCAAGGACATGAGTATGAAGAATGTTGATTAAAGTGACAACATGTTGGGATGCTTGCCACCAGAAGGGCAAATGCATGGATGTCTGGGCTAAGAGAGTTAAACCTAGTTCAGTAATATGCCTATGCTTTCTCTCACTCCTGCCATTTTGGGCATGAAAATGTGGGCAAGGATGTCGGAAGGCTATGCCATAATTTTTGAGGATGGGAGTGAATGATCTATACTCACCCCCTAATCTATCTATATACACTTGATTGTGGTATGAAACTGATTTTCTACAAAAGTTTTGAATTCAGTGAAAACAATGAGAGCCTCAGATCTATGCTTAAGAGGATAATTCCATGTGTACCTGGAATGATCATCTATAAAATGAATGTAATAAGAGTAGCCATTTGTAGATTTTATGGGTGCATGGCCCCAGATATCAGCGTGTATAAGGTCTAACACATGAGAAGCATGAGAAACATAGACATTAAAAGGAACGGTATTACCTTTACCAAATTGGAAAGCCTCACATAATTCATTTCATTAACAATGGAACCATTACAATGCATAATAACTTGGTCTAAGACCTTCTTAGATGGATGTCCTAGCCTATTGTGCCAAACATTGGCATCAACCTTCAAGTGACTAGAGCCTATTAGGGAAAATGGGTACATGACTGTGACTCAATAGACTTTTTGGAGGGAAGAGAGCTTTTTTCAACATTAGCAGACAACTTATACAATCCAACATCAAGTTCCCCTATTAGCAGTGTCTTCCCTGTAGTCCGATCCTTAACAAAGCAGTGGGAAGAGTCAAATTCAACATAAATAGGGTTATCATTAGTGAGTCTGAATATGCTCAAAAGGTTCTTAGTAATCCGAGGAACTTGAAGTAATCCATTTAAGTGAATATCAGTGGTAGGTGTTTGTAGTGTGATGGTGCCAATGTGTGCTATTTTCAGTTGCTCGCCATTACCAATGCAAGTTGTTGAGGTCTGATGTAACATGATTAGAGGCACCACTGTGGATGTACCAGGCCTGATCATACACAGATTTTAGTGTGGCTAAGTAGGTTGAAACTTGTTTGAAGTAATCCATTTAAGTGAATATCAGTGGTAGGTGTTTGTGGCATGCTAGTGCCAATATGTGCTATTTTCAGTTGCTCACCACTACCAATTCAAGTTGTTGAGGTCTGATGTAACATGATTAGAGGCACCACTGTCCATGTACAAGGCCTGATCAGACACAGATTGTGGTGTGGCTAAGTAGGCTGAAACTTGTCTAGGATTTTGATTTTGCTGCCCTTGAGTTCCAGCATTGTTAAAGTCCTATTCAAATCTATGCCAACAGATGTTGGTTGTATGCCCATTCTTACCCCATAATTGACAAGCAACCATTGCACTGTTGTTAGATCCTCATCTAGATCTACCACCTCTGGATTGTCCCTAGCCTCTAGCAGGTGCTGAGGAATGATTCCGGTTGGAGGATTTGTTTTCAGACCTCTGATTTCCCTTAGTTGCAACATGAGCACTTGGAGCTATGTGATCAAGGGCTTGGACTAGATTAAATACGGCCAGAAGACTTTCATGGTGATCAATTGCGATTGTACCTCCTGCCATGTTAGGGAGCCTACCCGAGCCGTGATGTTAATGATTGAAGCTTCATATTCACGGTCCATACCTCCCAAGGTTGCTAGTATAAGCTCAGATTTGGAAACAGGGTAACTACTGCAAGGTTATTAGCAATAGTTTTCATCTGGGCAAGATAACCAGCCATGGTCTTCGAACATTTAGTTGTCTTCGTAAGAGCGTCCTTATTTTCCAACATACGAACTTCAGAGTGTCTATTAAATAGCTCTTCTAGAGTTTTCCACACCTCAACATCGGTGTTGCATCCGATGACCTCCTGTAATGCCTGCTCAGTCATAGATCCTAGAAGCCAGCCCTATAACAGTTGATCTGTGGTGTCCTATTATTGGAAGTAGCGCCGGAAGACAATTTATGTAATTGTTTTAAGAATTAATAAATGACAAATGTATTCTCATCTTATTATTTGCTTCGTGCTTATAAGTAATACACTACTGAAAACCCTAAGTCGTATCATATGTAGCCATATAACTTAGTGTGTGTCACACGTGAGGATTAAGTTAATGGTGATACGCTTGAACTGTTATTCCGTGGTGAAGTTAATCAAAGTATGTGGTCTATTGATTAAACAACCATTAATGCGCCCAGAACACTTTATGGTGTGACCGTCTTATCCGGACCGTCGACATTGGTTGTCTAAGTGGGGCATTTATATATGATGAGAGTCATATAGGACTGGACCGATTTAATCTGAATTTCTCATATAATTCCGTGATTGAGAAATCTTATTAAATCATAAGATGATCATATATGGATTAACCTTAATCCTGAAGTGATTGCATACTCCTACTGGTTTCAGGATATGGTTTGATGTGTTCGTTAAGGATCGCTAAAAGGAGTGGTCCGAATCACTTTCACGTTGGCACTATTCTGGAATGAGTGAGAAGTGTGTGTCTCACATATATGGAATCCATTCCTTCCTGCGGGAAGTAGAAAGACAATCCCCTTATTTGTTAATCCTAGAAACTAATCGATCCCGAGAATTCGTATTGGTTATGAACTAATTGATCACTAGTGGGTTAATGGTAAATAAGGATAAGATGTATTGAAGAGGGTTTACGGAAATAATCTTGCTTCATTACGGATAGTCTATGGAGGGTTACTTTATATGTAATGATTAAATCAATGGACACTTATCGACTCGACTCGACGTTTTGAGAATAAGTTATATCTGTAATCGATAGAGTTCAGTTTCAGATTTATGGTGGCGTAATTCCGGGATTAATGAATTAAGTAGAAATATACTGTTCGATGAATGTTTTATTTAAATTATTTTAGCTACTGGTTATAGGTCCATGGTCCCCGGGTTGGCTCCTAACACGCGAGTGTTTTCTCGTTTTATGGTACCTCGAGATTAAATTAAATAGTTAGTCTATTTAATGATATGCAATATTGTTTATTTGGTAAATAATATGTAAAATAGAAAAGACATTTTCTATTAAAAAATGACTATAAGTGGCTCCACACATTAGGATAATTTAAGAGAAGAAATTTTTCTAGATTATGTCACATGTGTGATTAATTAATTATCTATTTGTTGGATAATTAATGGAAAATTAAGAGATTGATTTTTTGGGAATTATCTCTTATTTTGTGGGAAAATATCTTTTCCTTATGGGAATAGGTTTTTGTGGTGTGAAAATGATAACTCTCCTATATAAAGAGAGTTCCTGCCAACACAATATACACTTGATATTTGCGCCACTTTCACAAATAAAGAAGAGAAAATTAGTTTCTTGTTCTAGTCATTTAGAGAAGAAAAAACCTAGGGTTTTTCTTGTGCGTATTCGAGGAGGTTCTACCGCGAGGATCGACGTCCACCAGTCATCGCTAGAAGACACAATCCGGAAGACTACGGCATCTCCCTTTGGTCGAATATCTCTTCCTCTCCGATAAGGTAAATCTTCAACTTTCTCGTAGGATTAATTAGTTGTGTTTGTCTCGATTGGTGCTACTAATTCTGTCATGTGGTTGTAGGATGTAATATCGTCGGATGGATCAAGATCCACCCGATTACGCAGCGAAAAGTACAAGATCTAGATCTAGTCAACCAAAGCACATAAAATAATAGATCTAATCCTACGAGGGTGTTTAGATTGCTTACCTGTTTATTGTGAATAAACACCAAGAACAATCCGAGATCCAAGATCCAAGAATTGAGAAGCCACCGTCTTCCGACGTGTATCTCCAAGCAACACCAAGTGGATGGTGATTCAAGCCGCTTGACCTTCTCGATATGCTACCGGAATAATCCCGAGGATTATCCCAACTCGAAACCCTAGTGTTGAAGCCGAAAATTGTAAGCTTCCAACACTCCCAATAATTCGAAAATCACTTATGTATGTCGAAATATATGTGTGTGTTTAGGCTTGGGAGAACTCTCTTTATATAGGAGTGTAATCCTTGTTCTCCAAGGATTTAAAATTTAAAAGATAATTATTAAATTAATCCTTAATTTAAATATAAGATAAATATAATATATATCCCAAACAAATTAGGATAAATAAATATATTATCCAATATTCCATGATTTATCATTTAATAAATAAATAATTAAATCATATATTAAATAATTATCCAAGAAAACTAATTTCTCTCTAATTAAATAATAATCCAAAAATGCGGCCAATACCCTAATATATTAGGTCATCCACGCATTTCACACACTTGGGCCGAGTCCACGAAAAATTTCTTTTCCATGTATTTAATTATCTAGTCCAACTAAACAATTAATCCACATATCAATTAAATAGTCCAATCCAACTATTCAATATTATATATAATTCAGGTGAAGCGACGAGAAAACATATGCTATGTTAGGAGCCACGTCGGGGACCATGGACCCATATTCAAAGAAATTTACAATAAATTAAATAATATTATCCGTCGGATCGAACAATAATATTCAATCTATTAATTCCGGGATTACACCACCATAAACCCAAATCGAACTCTGCCGAATATAGATAACTTACACTCAACCCATGAGTTGATACGCGCCACCGATATAATCATTACATACGGATAAATCCTCCATAGATCATTGCTCGTTTCGATTCGGGATATCTCCGTAAACCCTTCTCAAACTTCTTATCCTTATTTACCATTAACCCCCTAGTGATCAATTAGTTCATAACTAATATAATATGAACTCCCGGGATCGATCAGTTTCTACGATTAACAAATAAATGAACTGTCTGTCTACTTCCCGAGGGTAGGAATGGATTCCATATCTGTGATAGCACAGACTACTCACTCATTCCAGAATAGAGCCAACGAGAAGTGTTGGACCACATACTATGAAGTGATCCTTACTAACACATCAAACCCTACCCTAGTCTAAGCAGTTGTCTGTGATCACCTCAGGATTGAGATTAATCCATATATGATCATCTTGTGATTCGATAAGACTTCTCGATTACGGAATTTTATCGAGAACTCAAATCAAATTGGTCCAACCCTATATGATTATCATCATATATAAATGCCCCACTAGGTACCCTATTACCGACAGTCCGGATAAGACTGTCACACCATAAAGTGTTCTGGGCGCATTATTAGCATGTTAATCATGTGACCCGTACTCAGATTAATCAACGCTACGGACTAAGTTAATTTTAAGTACATCTCACTAACACAATCCTCTTGTGTATTGCCATACACTAAGTTATGTGATTACATAAACGAGGTACTTAGGATTTTTAGTAGTGTCTTAATTATAAGCTTACATGCATATAATAAGATGAATTATTAATTCTGTCCTAAAACATTTAGATAATTGTCTTTCGGGCACTTCACCTAACAATCTCCCACTTGCATGAAAGGCTAGTGGATTAATTGTTTTAGAGCACACCCTTTATATATATATACCTACAACATTCTCCCACTTGCTCAAAACAAGTGAGACATATCCCCAAGATTCATACCCTCCAAGCGCATCTTAGTATAATTCATCCTTCCAAGCACGACCGGAGTGTGCATTGTAGTGTAGAGTCGCTGTGACCGGCGCGTACTTAGAATCCGAATACCATGTGACTTGGTACACTGCTCAGGTAGGTTGGCGGCTTGAGTCAATCTTTGGGATCGAAACGTCACCTTTCCATCTAATCCGGTGGTACACTTTCAATATGCCTTTGAGTCAACACTGAGGACAAGATCGACTTAACGATCATCGTTAATCCGACCTAAAGCCTGAATCAGTGTTATCACTTATATTCAAGTTTGGACCTGAATATACTAGCATATTATTCCTCATTCTCCCGAAGAGACTTGAGGATTCACTAAACATCCAATTTAGTATTCATCTGTAGGTTTAGATAACCATTCATGAGAGGTAGGGTAGACTACATAGTCGAATGTTGCATAAATGCAAGAATATCTTAACCAGGTGAATGGATGGGATTGCCAATGATCGATTCTCGAGAATTTGAGTGAATCAAATCCTTTAGAATGAATCCCGATGGCATGTCAGACCCTGACTTCAGATAACACACTCATGTTGTTTCCAACTGTTTCAGTGTTACCATTCACAAACACTAATCTACATACTACTTTACTAATATCGAAGTCCAGTCTACGAAAGACTTATCAATATTCTGGTCAAGTCCACATATTAAAATATATGACTTTGAAATGACCTAGAGGTTTGCTTTGATCCCCAAAGGATATAAGCTATGGCAGGCATCTGCCAAAGGTTCTTTCTGAATAAATTAAGATACTGTTAGTCTCGCAAAAAAGGTCTTAGGGAATCACCCATATTTTCTGCTTTGTAACGAATCCGTTATTTGTTCTTAGCTAAAACCCTTCTGTTTTGAATGAATTCAGATTCCGTTGTCCGGCAAGGAAGTCTTATGGAATCACCCCCTATTTCTCATTTTCTGACGAAATCAAGCAAGACTGAGTGGTAAGAGAGATCACGGTCTAGTTAACTCTCTACCTTTTAGGGAATCACCCCTAAATTACTCAGCTTTGCGTTGAAAGTTAAACTTTCCTATTCATTCGACTCTTCTCTGTGTAGTTCCAATTACTCCCACTGGGCTTGAGATACTCAGGTGGTTCTAAAAGAGTTTCAACAGAACTAGAGTATTAAACTCCATTCACAGGGTTATGGCTTTTAAACCAACCTCTATGATCAGGATCCTATACAGCCCACGAAGGACTATAGGTCATCAATCTACCCTATAGTCTGTAGGGTCCTGCAATGGGTAATGGACAAACCATACTCCCACTGCGTTCGGGGTGGATTGATATCTTGATCTAGTTTAGTAGTTTTATTAGTGTTATCACCAATCGCCGGTGTTGGATGTGGTGAACAAATCGATTAGTAACATCTTGAGTATAAATACTTCAAGATCTAAGGCTGTATTTATAGACTCTATCAGACCTGGTTTGACAGTATAACCGTCATTCTCTGATTTTACGAGTTTTATAATCAACCTTTACTCAATGTATTAAGATATTTCACGCTCTGAACGTGTACGCAAAATTTACAGTCCTAACTGCTAAATGTCTGTATTTGTGGAAGTGGGGTGAACCGAATTCACTCCGTATCCACAAATGCGTATGCATATTTTAGGTAGACTTCTCGGTTTTTCATTACAACGTAAACCGTTATTATGCAACCAATATCTTAAATGAGTTCAGCAGCGTATCGTAGCACATCAATAACTATGTAAGGCAAATTTATAGTGCATCCCTTAGTGAAAACATTCCACTAGGAGGCAGGCCGAGCATCAGTCCCGAAGACTACGCAATTACCTATTTCTGAGTATGGAATACTCTATCTCTGGTGAAATCAGAGATTCCTCCAAATAGTTTGGATAAACTTACCGGAGTTTCGAGTAGTTATCAGACAATGAGTCACCAATCAAAAGCTTCTACTAGCTTGTATCTTTCATATGACCCCGAAAGTCGATAAGAACAAGCTATGTAACTTCTTTAAATATATTACCCTTTCCCGATTGAAAGGAAAACTTAGGCATTGTTCCTTTGAGACATGGTTCCTTTGAATGGGAAATAGGAATCACCCTAAGCCAGTCTTCAGATCTTGTCTTTAGGGAATATGCACTAATTAATAGTATGCAAAGAAGTGTTTATCTAAATACGGAAACCATTTGCGTTTATATTGTTTAAGATGTGTCACTAATACCTTTTCAGCAATGCCTAGTGGTTCTGACTTTATCAAACAAAAGTCCGAGTCTTGGATTCGTGCTACGAAAGTTATAGTTATCGTCAATAAGACAAACAAATTATCCTATTGAAACTGAATACGTTCGTTCCAACGAATCCGAAAACAAAAAATGAATTTTCTGTGATACTCAAGAATTGAATCTGAGATTCATTTCCTTATATCACTCCCACTAGTTTATCTGAAATAACCGCCCGTTGTCTATTTTATTTATCGTTTAATGCAAAGCTACCTAGTTCTTCCATAGAACTTAGCTTTTGAGAAAATTGCTAAGGATGCATTGGTCAGTGATCCGAAATCACTTTCCTTATCCTCTAATTTCCAATTCATTAATTTTCCGGTTTAGCCTTAGAACTACTTAGTTTAGATGACTAACACGTATAAACATTCTTTCCCATTCTCGACTTTCCTTAAATGGAAACAGTCTTGAACTAGCAGTTCGTTTGAGTAGACACTACTCTTGAACTGTGTGATGTCTAATGACAGTGTTACTAGCTTGGACTATTCGATTTTTCTAATCGACAAATCATAAGAGCAAAGCTCCCACTAGTTTATCGGTTCCAAATACCGTTTAACTAGCAACACTTTGTTCAAATGGTTTGAGAGATCAAAATAAAGCTCCTACTAGTTTATCAGATCCAAATACCGTCTAACTAGCAACACTTTGTATTTATGATTTTTCAAAGATTAGAAAAAAAAATTCAGAACTAAGCTCCCACTAGTTTATCAGTTCCAAAACTGTCTAACTAGCAACGCTTTATTCTTGTGTTTCCTATAAATGGAGAAACTCTTGTGCAGTCTATTACACATTTCTATTGATTCAGAAAAACAACAAATCATAAGGCTAAGGCTCCCACTAGTTTATCTGTTCCAAATACCGTCTAACTAGCAACGCCTTATGCATATGATTTTCCAATTTTTCAATTTAGAAATTTGTTGTGTAATTGCACTTTTAAAATTCACTAAATGAATTTATCTGATAGTCCTATATCATCTTTTGTAAACTAAGTATGTTCGTCTCTCGTTCAACACGAGTGACATCCGTGACATACCTATACTATGTCAGTTAAGTTTTTAAAGGCTCAAGAGAATAAATCTCTTCTGAAAAATTAAATGCATTGTTTGATAATTTACAACGTACTTGTTACTTTCCACATTTTTAATGAAGTCCTATTACTAACAGTTTAGTAGCTCAGACATTTAGTTGTAAACAAAATGACAAAAAGTTAAATTCAAAAAATAAATTTTCACTACTAGATTTTTATTTTAGGAATAAACTTGTTTAAAGTCTATCCTACCATTCCAAGGATTTAACCTCACACCGTACCGCCGCCTTTAGGGTCGGTATCAGTACGATGACGGTTAAATTGAGACAATCTCTCTCAATGATTAAGCTTCGAGAATCGAACATCTCACGGGAATCAGACATCCCGGGCCTTAATTATTGATTACCTTCCTTTTTCTAGCCTAGATATTTCTAAAATATCCATAAAGAGTGTGACCTACCATATCAGATCTCAAAGTACGCCCCGAGTATGCCGCCTTTAGGGTCGGATAGTGACCCAACGAGTACCCGAAATCCTATCCTTTCGGAGACCAAGCCTTGAATTTTGATAGGGGTGAACACCATCCTTAGGGGGCTCGAATCAAAGCGGCACGAGGCGTCACCCTTATCTCATGTGCTTGCATCTATAGTAGAGGCCGTGGAGTCGGCTGTCGCCTTCCCCGCTCCCATTAAATAATTTGAAAAAAAAGTGGTGGGTTTACTAATTATGGTTTCGGTTATGACAATAAGAAACAATAAATCAAAGTACTCCGAACAGGGTCGGTAATGTAGGCAAGCCTACGCCATCTTATTCGTTGGAACATATGTGACAGTTCAGGTTGATCCGGCAAGAGAAGCCCCGTTTAGCCCGAAGGCTTATCGGCTATGCTAAGTCTTGTCGAACCACTGTAGCATACATCACACGTGGTGGGGAGTCGATCGAGCCGTAGCTCGGTTGAACTCGCCCAACCATGGTTAGACCATTTCCGAACCCGTGTACAATGATTTTCCGATTTCTAAATTATCAACCAAAGCGCAATCTCATTTCTGTTTAAGGTGGGTTCACCGAGAAGCCATTACCGAAAACTCAACGATTTATCTAAGTGGGATTCACCGAGAATCCATCACTAAAATCGTAACGATTGACAAAACCCGGTTCCTCGGTTTTTTAATAATTAGTTATTTATTTTAATTAACTACCACATATTAATTAAAAAAGCTTTTAACTAATTATACGAGTTATACATGCCTAATTTATTCGAAATAAACTAGCTACATGTATGCATTGGAGTGGATTCATGATATGATGCATGTCATGGCAATTTTCCGGTTATGTCATACAATTTTTGATCATACACGAAAAAAAATAACGGAAAAGTAAACACCGAGATAGACCGTTGGTACCCCTGACTAACCTATTTTCTAAGGAAAAGTAAAACTTAATCTAATCTTCGAGTCTTGAACTTCGAATCTTGAACTCGAACCACCGGATCATGAACCACGAACACCCGAGAGGAGAAAGGCTTTTTAATTATATAAAACCAATTTATTAAATTAAAACCCTTTTTATAATAAAAAACAGTTTCCTTTTTTCTTATTTACCATTAACCCCTTCGTGATCAATTTGTTCATAACTAATATAATATGAACTCCCGGGATCGATCAGTTTCTAGGATTAACAAATAAAGAATCTGTTTGTCTACTTTTTAGAGGAAGGAATGAATTCCATATCGTGATAAAGACGACTACTCACTCATTCCATAATAAAGCTAACGAGAAGTGTTGGACCACATACTATGAAGTGATCCTTACTAACACATCAAACCCTACCATAGTCTAAGCGGTTATCTCGTGATCACCTAAGGATTGAGATTAATCCATATATGATCATCTTGTGATTCGATAAGACTTCTCGATTACTTAAATTATATCGGAACTCAAATCAAATCGGTCAAATTTCTATATGATTATCATCATATATAAATGCCCAACTAGTATTCTATTACCGACAAATCGGATAAAGCATCACACCGTAAAGTGTTAGGCGCATTATTAGTATATTAATCATGAGACCCGTTACTCAGATTAATCAACGCTTACGGACTAAGTTAATTTTAAGTACATCTCACTAACTCAATCCTCTTGTGTATGGCCATACACCGAGTTATGTGATTACATAAACAAAGTCTTAGGGTTTTGATGAGTGTCTTAATTATAAGCGCATACATGCATATAATAAGATGAATTATTAATCTCATCCCCAAAACAATTAGATAATTGTCTTTCAGGACTACACCTAACATTAGTATCGTGAGCCAGAGTTAAATTTTACGATATCGAGAGCATAATTAATTTAAGAGTGGAATTGCATATTAGGTTCAGATCTTTTATTTTATTGAATGATTGAATGTTGTGGTTGGCGAGATGGATTGACGTTGAGTCTTGTTCATTGATTACATTATCAGACGTTTGTATAATTTAGTATTATACGAAAGTATAGGATATATGTAATTTATTTTGCAATTTATGTAACTTATTTTTGCAATTTAAATTTCATAGTAGTAGTATTTTTCTTGGATCAGTCGGCCAAAAGAAAAGGGGCGCTGCAAATCTTCAATGGAACTTCCAGTCACTGAACGAGAAGAAGAAGAAAAAAAAAAAAGAAAAGGAAAAGGCGGTTGCTGTACGTGTGAAGAAAAAAAAAGGGATAAGGCATCAAATTTCCTTTTCAATTATCCAAGATCAAGATGGGATCAAGATGGGGTCAATTGATGCGGCTGCTGGATTTAATTTAATTTTTGTTTTTTTTTTCTTATCCTAGTTTAAATAGGTTAGATGCGGGGTACCAACGGTTTATTTCAGTGGTTTATTTTCACGCATTTGTTTTCATGATCGGTAATTTATGTGAAATAATAACTGGCGATACGTATTACGATCATATTCATGAATTCCATTTTAAGATATCGCTATACGTGTAGATAATTAATCGTGATATTAATTAGGCATGTATGAGGCGTAATTAATATAGATTAATTTAGGTAATTAATTAAATTAATTAAAACGAATGGAATTTCATCGGGATATGGAATTCACATTATAAAATAAAATTTACTCGGTAAATTTAATTTTGGGATCTAAAATTCATTCGTGGATTTTAATTATGTAGTGACTACGTAAAAGAATTTTAATAATTGAAAAAATTGGAAAATCCGGAAAAGTTGACACCGATCGAGAAAAGGTTCGAAAATTGGTTCGAGCGGTCAGCCAGGCTTCGGCTCGACTCGACTTGTCCGTCCAATGGGGTTAGCCATGGGGTCCGGCAAGGTCAAGTTATCCGCGAATTTGAGGCTCAATGGGGGCAACCTTAGCCCAATTTTCAACCCAACACCCGCGACACGCAGCAACGGGTCCGCAAGGTCAAGCTATCCGCGAGTTTCGCTCAATACGGCGAATTTTAGCCCGATTCATCTTGCGATCGTATATGAACCAACGAAAGGGCGGGTCGGCTTAGCCAACCCGACACCGTTCGGTGAACTCCGTTAAAGCTCAGCCAGGGTTTAATACCGATAAGTTGGTGATTGCCTTTCAAGATTTATTGTTTTTTCAAATTATTGTGATAAAATTCTACAATCCTAAAATTTTATCATGACTAATTAGGAATTTAAAATTCTTTTGTGAATTTTAGTTGTGTAGTGTCTACACAAGGAATTTCAAAATATTCGAAAAATTGGTAAATCATGAATATAGTGTCACTAGTTAGACGGTATTTGGAACCGATAAACTAGTGGGAGATTTAAATTTTATGATTTATTGTTTTTTGAATTATTAGAAAATTCATAAAGTCCTAAAGTATTGGGATTATAAAATTCTTGGTGAATTTTAATTGTGTAGCGTCTACACGAGGAATTTTAATAAATCCATAAAATTGGAAAATCGTGAATAAGTGACACTAGTTAGACGGTATTTGGAATCGATGAACTAGTGAGAGGATTAATTTAAATACTCACGATTTATTGTTTTATGAATGATTAAATAAATTCTGAAAATCCTAATGAGACTACCTAATTTTCAAAATAACGAGTGTGAGCAGGGAAGGAGACAACCGACCCCACGGCCTCTACTGTTGACACAAGCACGTGAGAGAAGGGTGACGCCTCGAGCCGCTTTGATTACGGCTCCCTACTGATGGCCTTCACCCCTATCAAAATTCAAGGCTTGGTCTCCGAAAGGATAGGATTTTGGGTACTCGTCAAGTCACCGACCGACCCTGCGGCGGCATACTCGGGGCGTACTTTGAGGTCTGAAACAATAGGTCACACTCACAAGGATATTTTAGGAAATATCTTGGCTGAAAAAGGAAGGTAATCAACAATTAAATGGAGATGTCTGATTCTTAATTGTTTAATTGTTGAGAGAGATTGTCTCAATTTAATCGTTATTGTGCTGATACCGACCCTGCGGCGGCAGTATGATGTGAGGTTAAATCTTTGGAATGGTAGGATAAACTGCATGCATGACATCACGTTTATTATTCCTAAAATTATTATATGTTGTGGTGTATGATTTGATTTATATTTCTGTCAAAATTTATTTTCGCATCTACATATCATCTCAAGGTATCTAAACTGCTAAATACGATAAATTGACTAGTAACGACTTCGTAAAAGTGGAAAAGTAACAAGAACGTTGAACTCAATAATCGAGAATGCAAATAAATTCTTCGGAAGAGGATGTTCCTCTTGAGCCTACAAACTTAAGTGACATTGATGTCACTGCTGTCACTTGCGCTGAACGAGAGACAAAACAGAATTAGTTCAAAGACGACGAGAATGATTTGGTATCAATCTCACTAGACATCCCACAGTTTACGAGTAGTGTCTACTCAAATGAACTGCTAGTTCACGGCCATTTCCTTTAAAGAAAGCCAAGAATGGGAAGGTAAATGTCTACAAGTGCAAGTCATCTAAACTAAATAAGTTAAAGGCTAAACCGAAATATTAATAAAAGAAAGTAAAGAATAAGGAAAGTGATTTCGGAACACCAACCTATGAATCCTTAAAGACTTTCTTAACCAAGTAATTTGACTCAGAATCTAAAGTTCTTTTGTAAGAACAAGGTAGCTGGGAATTCATGATGAAGAGTAGACAACGGGCAGTTATTTCAGCTAAGATAGTGGGAGTGATATAAGGAAATAAATTTCGGATTTTAATCCTTGAATATCAAAGAAATATAATTTCTGTCTTCAGATTCGTTGGAACAAATGGATTCTCTTTCACATTGATAATATAGTTGCCTTAAAGAAAGTGAATATGACATTTGTATATGATTCTGAGACTCAGAATTTTGTCTAATAAAGTCAAAACAACTAAGTAATGCTGAAAAGGTATATGTAACACATCATAAACTATTAAGACAAATGGTTTCTGTATTTAGATAAACGATTCATCAGCATCTATTAATTGGTGCATATATCCTAAAGATCAGATCTTAAGACTGGCTAAGGGTGATTCCTATCTCCCAGTCTAAGAACTCTATCTCAAAGGAAAAATGACTATGTTACCTTTCAATTAGGAAAAGGTAATAGAGCTGAAGAAGTATCACAACTTGCTTACATTGACCCTCGGGGTCTTATGAAGGATACAAGCTAGTGGGAGCTTTTGAGTAATAGACATTTTTGTCTAATGACTACTCGAAACGCCAATTAGTTTATCTAAATATTTGGAGGAATCTCTGATATTACCAGAGAAGAGAGTATTCCATGCTCAGATAGGCTATAGCACAATTTTGGCACTGATGCTTGGCCTACCCTCGAGTGAAACGGTTATCACTGCAAGGATAAACCATGTATTGTCTTGTATAGTTATTGATATGCCACATTACACTGTTTAACTCAATTAAGATATTGATTGCAAAATAACGGTTCACATTATTATATGATACCGAGAAGTCTACCTAGAAGATGCTTATGAATTTGTGAATAAAGAGTGAATAACATTTACTCCACTTCCGCAAATAGAGGCATTTAGCACTAGTGCTTGAAGGCAGGACTGGAGATTTTGCACACACGTTCAGATGGTGACTGTTCGTGAATATCTTAGTGCAATGAGTAATGGTTGGTTATAAGATTCTTAAGATAAGATGGTGACGGTTATACTGTTACCTCCTTTCTAAAAGAATGTTTAAATAACAACAGTAGACCTTGAAGTACAGTTACTCAAGGAGTTACTATCTTATCAAATCAGACCACATCCAACATTGGTTGTTGAGGTTTACGTTGATTAAAACTACTAAACCAGATCAGAACATCAATACCCAAATGCCGTGGGAGTATGGTCTAACCATTGACCCGTTGTGATTATGCAGTCTTTACAGTCTGCTTGGGGTGATTGTTTACCGATGGTTCTTTTGGAAGGGCTATATTGGATTCTGATAATAAGAGGTTGGTTCAAAGCCATAAACCTATAAATGGAGTTTTGTTACTCCAGTTCTGTTTACAGTCTTGTAGAAACACCTGTGTGTCTCAGGTCCAGTGGGAGTAATTGGATCTACGTGTAGAAGAGACGAATGAATGAGAAAGTTTAACTTTCAAAGAAAATCTAAGTGGTTTTGGGGGTAACTCCCTGAGAAGTAGACAGTTAAATAGGGGTGATGCCCTGAAACTTTCTCACTACTCATGAGCCTTGCTTGACTCTATGGAAAGCAGAAAGATTACCAGGGGTGATGCCCTAAAACTTTCTTGCCATACAATAGAGTTTAGATTCATTCGGAACGGAAGGGTTTTAGCTTAAATCCAATGGCAGATTGACTGCCTATGCTTATATTCATTGATGGATTAAAGCAAACCTCAAAGTCATTAAAAGTCACATGTTTTGGAATGTGTTGTCTTGACTAGAATATTGATAAGTCTTTTGTAGATTGGAGAATCAATATTGGTAAAATAGTAGACGTTAGTGTTAAGAAAGATAACACTGCAACAGTTGGAAACAACATGAGTGTGTTATCTGAAGTCAAGAGCTGACGAGCCAAAGCTTCTCTGAATCAGAAAAGTGGACTGTATTCTTAGAAATCGATTCGGTTGAATTCATGAGAAACAAGTTCTTTGGCAGTATCCCATCCATCTTATTGTTTAAGACGATAATGCATTTTTGTATGCAAAATTCAACGAGAGGTTTCCTACCCACCCCTCACGGAATAATTCTCTTAGTCTTCGGATATAGAGAAAATAGGATAGATTCTCTTTTGGATAGGGAAAGTCAGGTTATTAAAAGTCAATAACAGTCGAATCTTGGATTCGGACGTTGAAAGCAGTATAGTGCATCCTTAAGTATCTTGAGAGAACGAGGAATCATATGCTTGTGCATTCGGGTGTGAACTTGAGTGTCATTGACTACACTGATTTTGATTTTTTGTCGGATTAAGGATGATCGTGAATCGATCTCAGGCTCAGTGTTTTACTCATAGTGATGGGGCTATATTCTGGAGCAATCCAGTACTGCCAATATGACTCTGTTAGTCGAATACATAGGAGCTTTCGGAGCCATTAAAGAGGAAGTATGGCTTGAGAAGTTCTTTGTTGGATCGGGAAGTGATTTCAGGTCTCGATGAGCCGATATCATTTTACTGTGAAAAAAGTTGAGAGGTAGCTCATGCAAATGATCTTTGAAATCACAAGAGGTCAAAAGCATATTGAGAGAAAGTACCACCTGGTCAGACAGACCGTGCAAACAGGCGACGTATCGGTCCTTAAGATCGCTTCAAGCCGACAACCTAGCTGATCAGTTTACCAAGTCGTGTGGCATCTAGTGTCACTGATAAGAGCTTGACGGGTATGAAATTGGGAGATATGTCTCATATGCTTCAGAGCAATTGGGAGAATGTTGTGGATAGAAAGAATAAGGGTGTGGTGCTCTAAAAACAATCATTGCTTGTCTTTACGGGCAAGTGGGAGATTGTTAGATATAGTGGTGCCCGAAAGGAAATTGTTGCTTGTCCTTACGGGCAAGTGGGAGATTGTTGGAAGTAGCGCCCGAAAGACAATTTATGTAATTGTTTATAGAATTAATAAATGATAGATTTATTCTAATCTTATTATTTGCTTCGTGCTTATAAGTAATACACTACTGAAAACCCTAAGTCGTATCATATGTATCCATATAACTTAGTGTGTGTCACGTGCGAGGATTAAGTTTATGGTGATACGCTTGAACTGTTAGTCCGTGGTGAAGTTAATGAAAGTATGGGGTCTATTGATTAAACCACCATTAATGCGCCCAGAACACTTTATGGTGTGACCGTCTTTTCCGGACCGTCGACATTGGTTGTTTAAGTGGGGCATTTATATATGATGAGAATCATATAGGACTGGACCGATTTAATCTGACTTTCTCATATAATTCCGTGTTTGAGAAATCTTATTAAATCACAAGATGATCATATATGGATTAACCTTAATCCTGAAGTGATTGCATACTCCTACTGGTTTCAGGTTAGGGTTTTGATGTGTTCGTTAAGGATCGCTAAGAGGCGTGGTCCGAATCACTTCACGTTGGCACTATTCTGGAATGAGTGAGAAGTGTGTGTCTCACAGATATGTAATCCATTCCTTCCTGCGGGAAGTAGAAAGTCAATCCCCTTATTTGTTAATCCTAGAAACTGATCGATCCCGGGAGTTCGTATTGGTTATGAACTAATTGATCACTAGTGGGTTAATGGAAAAATAAGGATAAGATGTATTGAAGAGGGTTTACGGAAATAATCCCGCTTCATTACGGATAGTCTATGGAGGGTTAGTTTATATGTAATGATTATATCAATGGACACTTATCGACTCGACTCGACGTTTTGAGAATAAGTTATATCTGTAATCGATAGAGTTCAGTTTCGGATTTATGGTGGCGTAATTCCTGGATTTATGAATTAAGTAGAAATATTTTGTTCGATGAATATTTTATTTAATTTATTGTAGCTACTGGTTATAGGTCCATGGTCCCCGGTTTGGCTCCTAACACGCGAGTGTTTTCTCGTTTTATGGAACCTTGAGATTAAATTAAATAGTTGGTCTATTTAATAAATATGCAATATTGTTTATTTGGTAAATAATATGTAAAATAGAAAAGACATTTTCTATTAAAAAATGACTATAAGTGGCGCCACGCATTAGGATAATTTAGGAGAAGAATTTTTTCATGATTATGTCACATGTGTGATTAATTAATTATCTATTTGTTGGATAATTAATGAAAAATTAAGAGATTGATTTTTTGGGAATTATCTCTTATTTTGTGGGAAAAATATATTTTCCTTATGGGAATAGGTTTTTGTAGTGTGAAAAGGATAACTCTCTTGACTAGTTATTTTCCTATATTAAGAGAGTTCCTCCCAACACATTATACACTTGATATTTGCGCCACTTTCACAAATAAAGAAGAGAAAATTATTTTCTTGTTCTAGTCATTTAGAGAAGAAAAACCTAGGGTTTTTCTTGTGCATATTCGAGGAGGTTCTACCGCGAGGATCGACGTCCACCAGTCATCGCTATGAGATACAATCCGGAAGACTACGGCATCTCCCTTTGGTCGAATATCTCTTCCTCTCCGATATGGTAAATCTTCAACCTTCTCGTAGGATTAATTAGTTTTGTCTCATATCGTAAATCGCATAAGCTTTCGCTGTGCGAAGATCGAGTGTCTCGATCTGCGCTACTACTTCTAGTATTCACTAAATGCTGGATTTGGAATGGCACTGGTGAGAACAGAACCTCTAGGTCCTGGTTAAGTTAGGAATTCAGAGGTTTGACTGTAGCACCGGTGAGATGCCGTTCAAGTTTATGGCCTTTCACCAACGGTAGTATGGTATACCTCCAAGAGAGGTAATTGGAGCGGTCACGGTGACTGTGAGAAGGGTGTAATTGGAAGTTTCGTAGGAGAAGAAGGTGGGACAACTGATGTTTCAAACTAAAGAGTTGGAATCATCGGAGACGATGGAAAAGTGGGAAAAGAAGTTCCTGCAGCACTCAAGGGATGAAGGGGGATTTGCTGTGTAATCGGAATACTTGCTGTGATGGGAATAGAGGATCTCGTCGGCTAAGGGGTGGTTACCGACGAAGGAGCGGTGTTGTGCTCCATTGGCTCCGATACCAAGATAAAAACTTAACAGTAATATTCTTTTGTATTAATTCATTCTCAACGTTTACATCACATCACCTGCACTTCTTATACTAGCTTTTACATAACAGAATTTGGTACACACAAATCTATCAAAGATTCTTAGACAGGTTGTACAATGAGATAGTGACTGGTGTCACCCATTACTCTAATTCTTAACAATATCGCTTGTCAATATTTTTCATAAGTTTTTCAAACACTACAGTCGGCAATGCTTTGATAAATAAATTGAATAGGGTCCATAATACCAAAATTACTATCTAATTTGACAAGATTAAGAGCAAGAGCTTACTCATAGGCTGTAAGAATAAAAAATTCAACTTAAAGATCCATCTAACATTCTTCTTCTTTCTCAAGTCGATTTCCATTTCATCTCATTCTTCCAAAATTATTAACATTCAACCACTCATATATGTTCATTCAAGACTTTATAAATCATGATTCTTTCCCTTATTTTTTATGTATAATCTTTTTTGGTTTCTTTCTTTTAAGATCCAAATCGATCCATCTCCAAAATCGTGTAATTCATAAAACTTTTAGAATATTATTTTGTTGAATATATTTAAAACAACTTTCCGAATGCTCCGACAAAAGAGCTTAAGAAGATTCTTATGTAGAATTCCACTATTTTCCTTAAGATCTACGTGATATCTAGCACATATGCATATGATATTCATTATTTCAAGTCTACTTGAAGTTAAGTAAAGTAGATAACCAACCATAGACTTGTATAGCAGATTGTCCATTAGTTGTCCATCATTGTCCATGTCCAATATGGTGGATGTGCTCATGAGTGTTGTACCTGGTTTCTGATTCTCAAAATTGAAAGTTGACCATGTCCTTGACATACTTAGTACGACTGATGTGAATTCTATTGCTCGTTTGCTTTACTTATAAGCTCATTAATATTTTAGCCCTCATAGCAGGCATCTCGAATTCTTTGGTCATCACTGACTCAATGTCCTTGCACAAATTAGAGTTAGTAGTGCCAAATATGATATCATCTACATATATTTGTACTACTAAAAAATCCGAATTTTCTCTTTGTTGAAACAATCTGTCATCCTTATGCCCTCTTTAAAAACCACCTAACTCTAGATAAGAATATAACATATCATACCACGCTCTAAGTGCTTGTTTCAAATCATATAAATCCATCTCCAACTTATAGATATGGTCATGATGTTCGTTGTCCTCAAACCTGGGGTTATTTGACATATATATCTCTCTTGATCAAGCCATTAAGAAAATCAACCTTCAAACATATTTCAAACAACTTGAAATAAAAAATATTGGATATGGAATTGAAAGTCTATTAGACTTCTAGTCTAGAAATAGGGGCAAATGATTCATCATAATCTATCCCTTCCAGCTGATTCTAGGCTTGTGCCACTAGTCTATATCATTATTCCTAATGATTTCACCAAGCTCATTCATTTTGTTTTTGTACACCCATCTAGTACCAATAGAGGTCTTACCAACAGGCAATGAGACAAGCTCCTAAACATCAAGTCCAGTGAACTGATTCAATTCCTGTCATGGCCGGTATCCAATCATCATCAGTCAATGCCTCTCTAATGGATTTAGGCTCTATAATGGAAAACAGTGCATGCAAGTCATGAAGTTCAACAAGGGAAGTGGATCTTTTAGTCCTGATTCTAGCAGATGCCTCGCCAATAATGAGATACCTAGTGTGAATCATGTTTCACTTAGTCTTATGCACAATTCGTCTTTGCTCATCCTGATGTTGATGTTCGTGTTGATGTGCAGGTGATGTAAGAGCATCAATAGGATGAACTTATTCTACATTAACTGGTTCAGGATGATACTTAGTTATCACGTGTCGGAATCCATTTTCAGAAAATGGCTTGATTTCTGAAATGGGGTGTCACAAAGAGAACTAGATATCATTATCATGTGATGTGATTTGAACGTTATTATAGATTCAATAATGTTATTCAAAGCATATCTAAAATACCTTCCTTATGATGAATATTTATATTGGCGGAAGTAGTTAGGCTGGCAAAAGTTCCCGAAATCCCGATCCTACCCGACTCCCATCCCGCTCCCGTCTCAAAATTTTCCCAATCCTGAACTTTTCCCGACCCGAACTTTCCGCGAATCATCCCATCCCAACTATAATCGGGAAATATTCGGGTACAAGTATACACCCTATGGGAATTAGTGTTGTTAAACGAACAGAGCCGCTCATTAACAAAATCGTGTTCGACTCGTTAGCATCTGTGATCGTTCGTTTGTTTAGCTTAACGAACCAAGCTTGAACAATATTTTAAGCTCGTTTTCTAAACGAACGAGCACGAACTTACTCGTGAACGTTCGATTATGTTCGCGAATCTGTTTATACAGATAAATCATTGTACAACCTAACTGACTTATAATATAATAAAACATCTATTAATCTAATAGTTACTCTAGGGTATTTTATAAAATCTTGACAGTGTTGTCATAATGTTTTTACTACTATAATGTTTGAATATTTCTTTGTATTTTGTTATTTATTCAGTTGGACTTAATTTTTTATACCTTAACAAGCCAAACTCGAATTGAGAGGCAAAAATACATCTAGCATGCCAAACTCGAACATGAGATCGAACAATTTTTTTTATAAATGACTTGAGTTTGAACATAATGTTATGTTCGTTTATTTAGCAAACGTTCGCGAACAAACTCATTACCATAATGAACCAAGCTTGAACATATTTTTCTGTTCGTTTATTAAAAGAACGAACATGAACAAGCTCGTGACATAAACGAACAGAGCTTGAACAAGTGATACTCGGTTCGGCTCGGCTCGTTAACAGCTCTAATGGGAATCCCTACCCGTCTCGAATCAAACAATATTAAATTTCCTAACTTCTTATTTAATGAATATATAATGTATCATTATCATTAATATTACCCGGTTATTATTTTCTTTTTCCAATTTAGCTACTATATTTTCCACATATTCCATATATTTTCTCAACTTTGGATGTGTTTTTTTGGTTTTGCATTCAAAATTTCTCAACTTTTGTGTCAAACTCAATTATTTTTAGAATAACCAAGCTCAAATTTTTAGCCTATATTTTGTTGCATTACAAATAAAGTATGTATATACTCATTTTTTAACATAATATGGTAGACCTTGATCATAATTTATTTATTTATTCCAGCTAGCTTGCGTTTATTGTTATTATATATTTCACAACAAGCTCTTTGTTTTACTTATAAAAATTCGAATAAGTTGGCACAATCTTTATGTATTTCTATAAGTTGAGTTTGATTTCAACAAAATGATAAATCGAGTAAAATCCGGTTGATTTATCACCTACAAAACGAGTGCCTAAGTTGCAGAAAAGGAAAGTTTTTTGTCTGATAAATTTGATGAAAGAAGAAAACAACATTTTTCGGGATATCTTCCCCCGAGCCGACGGTATCTCGATTGTCGGGTCCTGACACTTTTCGAGTAGAAGACAGGGTAAAAATTTTTATTCCCGAATCCTATCGGGATGGGAATCAGGTAAGAGGTTACGTAACGGGTCCCGACCTGATTCCACCCTAAAAGTAGTAATCAAAATAAAGTACTAATCCCCTAAAAAAAAGTACTAATCATAAGTTTCAAAAATCGACTCAACGAAATCGTAGCGTAAAAATAGGGGGAATGGCGTTTATAAGCCAACGAAAACAATTTTTTGCGCATTTGAGCTTTGACCAAAATCCTAATTGAAAACAAGGTTAAAGGCATATTAGCCCCCATCTTCCTTCTTTCTTCTTCTCCATCTTCTTCTTTCTTCTTCATTCCTCCATTAAAGCACTTCATAATACCTCAATTAACACCACATCTTCCAGTAATTCACCTCATAAATTCGTCGCTCATTGTCTCATTCCTCCTTCTTCTTGCTTCATCTTTCACGATTTAAAAAAAATGCGGCTCGCCGGAAAACGGCCGGATCTGCGAATTTAAAGGTTCAGGGATGCTTAGGGGTTAAGGGTTCAGGGTTAGGGGTTTAGGGTTTTTAAAAGAATCACGACTCGCCGGAACTTGGCCGGAAAATCATGATTAAGGTTTCATGGGTGTTAGGGTGCTGGGTTTTAGGGGTTTAGGGTTTAAGGGGTTCATGGTTTTGGGGGTTTAGGGTTTAAGGGGTTCATGGTTTTAGGGGTTTAGGGTTTAAGGGGTTCATGGTTTTAGGGGTTTAGGGTGGTTCATAAGGGTTTCGGGGTTCATAGGGGTTAAAGTGGGTTTTCCGGCAGGTTTAGGATTAAGGTTTCAGGAAGAAGGAGGGTTGAGGAAGAGTGTTGGGGTATTTTGGGTGATTTCAAAACATTTTATGATTCAAAGCTTATATGTGCATGAATTTGTTCAAGAAGCTTCTATGTGCAATTTTTTTTGATCAAAAGCTTGTACAACTTCCGTTCCAAAATATAAGTCATCCTAGGTGTTTTCACACAGATTAAAAAAAGAGTTGAATGTCATAAATTTGATGATTCATGTCTAAAATGCCCATTGACTATCATTAATGCAATAGTTGTTAAGTAACGAAAAGTGGTTGAATTGATAATAAATTAGGCGTAAGATGGAGAAAAGAGTAATAAATGTTGTATTGATAATGTAGAATGACTTATAGTGTGAGAAAAAATAAAATGTGGTCATCCTAGGTGTATTCACACAGATTAAGAAAATTGTTGAATGTCATAAATTTGATGATTAACGTCTAAAATGCTATTGAATCATTAATGCGATAGCTGTTAAGTAATAAAAAATGGTTGAATTGATAATAAATTAAGGTTAAGATAGAAAAATGATTAATAAATGTTGCATTGGTAATGTAGAATGACTTATTATTATAAGACAAAACAAAATGCATATGATGACTTATATTTTGAAACGGAGGTAGTATAACTGAAGCACACCTAAAAATAAGCATCCTCTCAAAATCATAAACAATGGCATATTCTTCACAAGAAGCTTCAAAATTCAGTGGCGCATGCATTCAGTTTGGAGACATTCCTCCAATTATTTTGGAAATCTTGGAGAATATTGAAGCCCCTTCACCTTCACCTGAAAATCAAGATTCCGGCGAATCCCATGAATCTCAATCACCGCTTTCTCCTCAGCTGCGGTTCGAAGGAATGGAAAAACCATCAAGAAATCCACGTCGATTTCCAAGAACGGCGTTGCCGCTGATGCCTTTTCCTCCTCCACCCCGGACTTTGTCACCACTATCACCAGCCATTATCAGCAGCTCTTATGTCGTAGTCCCATCGGAATGGTGTATTGATAACAGGTTAGATCATTGTTTTATGTATCTTTCACGACGGGATTCGTCATTGAAGAAAATGTTCCAACGATGGAAGCATTATCGAACCTTCCACTCAAATGTTGCAACCAATTCAAACATCGGCCAAGAAGAAGACCTGCTCGAAGCCGAGCTCAAAATTCTTGGGTCGCCGGTGGATTTTTGGCTGACATTTCCTCTAAAACTTCATAGCAAACCGGAAGGTGATGAGCTATTTCATCCTTTACAGGGTATACAATTAACCCCAAATCAAGAAGTTACACACGTGTGGGCAATTGGGTCGGTGAAATCTTCCCGGGATATACTAAACAGGAATCCAATCACGGCGGCGGCACAACCACAGCCACCACCCCTTGATGGGCTACCATTTCCTTGGGTCACAGTGAGAAAGATGAAGCTAGAGTTTAAACACAATATTCACTAATTAACAATAATGTCTTGTACACATTATTTATATGTGCACATAATAACAACACCAGTACATAACTTAAAGATAATTATAGTAAGGTCCTTATGTTCTACCAACCCCCCTCAAAGTGAATGGGGTATTCACTACATTCAATTTGTGCCTGAAGGTGGTAAACAAACTGGAGCTGAGGGGCTTGGTTAGTGAATCAGCTACTTGATCACAAGAGGGAATGTTCTGGACTCTCATTGAGCCATGCATCACTTTTTCTCTGACAAAATGTGCATCTAGTTCCACATGCTTGATCCTGGAATGCATTACAGGGTTGTGAGCAAGAGATCCTGCTCCTAAATTGTCACACCACATGATAGGTGTTGCTGCTGGCTTGATCTTGAGTTCAGACAACACATTAAGTAACCACTGAGTTTCTGAAGCTGCATTGGCTAGTGCCCTGTATTCAGATTCTGTGGAGGATCTAGACCACATGTTGCTTTTTGGAGGACCAGGAAATCAAGGAGCCTGCTAGATATATGCAATAAGCTGCTATAGATCTTCTTTCTTCTTTATCACATGCCTAGTCAGCATCTCTGAAAGCATGAATGTGCAGGGGTTGAGATGCTTTAAACAACAAACCATGATAGAGAGTAACTTTCACATATCTGAGAAGATGCTTGACTTGTTGCCAGTGAGAGACTGTTGGTGCCTGCATATATTGACTCAAGGTGTTTACTGCATAAGCCAGGTCAGGCCTGGTGAAGGTTAAGTACTGTAAGGCTCCAACAGCACTTCTGTATGTGGTAGGATTCTTCGTAAGTTCTTGTGATTGAGGTACTTTTGAGGTAACAACCATGGGAGTAAGGCATGGTTTAATATTTTCCAACCCCAGTTTCTTCAACAGCTGTTGAGCATAAACATGTTGAGACAGATACAAACCATTGTGGTTTCTCACAGCTTGGACACACAGAAAATCTTGCAGATTGCCTAGATCTTTGAGGGCAAACCTGGAATTTAAATCACTAACAAACTTTCTGATTCTGGAGACATCATTACCAGTAATTAGTATGTCATCAACATACACAAGGACATACAATAGTGTCTTACCAGTGTGAAGAATAAACAATGAAGGATCAGACTTGGACTGAACAAAATTCCACATACGCAACTGTTTTCTCAATTCATCAATCCAGGCTCTAGGAGCCTGTTTTAGGCCATATATAGCCTTTTTTAAGTGACAGACATATCCAGGCCTGAACTTATCAACAAAGCCTTCAGGCTGTTCCATAAACACAGACTCATATAGTGTCCCATTTAGGAAGGCATTGTTAATATCTACTTGTCTAATAGGACAATCTAGAGCTACAGCAAGAGCCAAAATAATTCTGATAGAGGAAGCTATAGCAATAGGACTGAAGGTTTCTTAGTAATCCACTCCAGGTGTTTGATTGAAACCTTTAGCAACCAGCCTGGCTTTATATTTGTTAACAGATCCATCTGGATTCAACTTAAGCTTGTAAACCTATTAGCCACTACATTATGAGTTTGAGACCTAAGAACCAAATCCCAAGTATGATTTCTCATTAAGGCTTCATATTCATCTTTCATAGCCTGCATCCAAGAAGGGGTATTCAGAGCCTCACACACCCTAGTAGGTTCTGGTGGATGTGTCGAAGGATTAGAAGTAGCAAGATAGGAAAAAGTCTTTGGTTTAATAATGCCACATTTGGATCTGATTTTCATTGGATGATGATTGACACTAGGGGCTGAAGTAGGTGAGGGTGTAGAAAGCAGGAGAAGATGGACTGGAGTCATGGTGGACACTAGGAGAAACTTCAGCATGAGAACCAGACTGAGAAGAAATAGATTGAGGAACAACATGAGATGATGTAGGAAGAGATGAGTTATTAGGTGACCGGTGACTAGGAAGAGTAGACACCTGAGGACTACAAAGTTGAGGACTAGGAGAGGTAGACTCAGCATCAACTTGATTGGATATGGCAGAAGGTTGATTAGATGAAATAGGTAAGGATATGATTGGGTCACTGACAATTGCACTGGTAGAAGTTGTGGCAGTAGTGGAAGATGTATTGTTTTTGGAGTAAGGAAAGGTATTCTCATCAAATGTTACATCTCTGGAGATGTAGAGTCTACCATTGGGACTAAGGCATAGATATCCTTTATGACAGGGACTTAGATCAAGATGGGTGCATTTTTGAGTGTGAAATTGAAACTTCCTATTGTGATAGGGTCTAAGATAAGGATAACAAGCACAACCAAAGACCTTCAGCATGGTGTAATCTGGAAGTTTACCAAAGATACACTCAAAGGGAGATTTATGATTCAGAACAGGAGTTGGTAGATAATTTATGAGTCTGACAGAGTGCAAGAAGGCTTCCCACCATAATTTAAGTGGTAAGGAAGACTGAGCTAGAAGAGCTAGCCCCATTAGCACAATAGCACTGTGTTTTCTCTCTGCCTTGCCATTTTGGCTATGGGCATGAGGACAGGAGTGTCTAAAGTTAATTCCAAAATCCTTCAACAAGGGTTCAAAGTTTCTAAATTCTCCACCCCAGTCTGTTTGCAGACATTTAATTTTACTGTTAAATTGAGTTTCAACTTGGGTTTTAAGATGTGTAAAAACAGTAATAGAATCAGATTTAACTTTTAATGGAAAAATCCAGGTGAACCTGGTGAAGTCATCAAGAAAGTGTCTATAATAAGCATAGCCAGTGGAAGAATGAACTGGAAGGGTCCTCAAAGATCTAAGTGTATCAGATCAAAGGGTGCAATAGTCTTAGAAGTAGAGAGAGTAGGGCAAGGAATGTTGTTTGCCAAGACAACAAGCTTCACAAAAAGAAAGTTTTTCATTAAGATCAAGTTTTTCATTACAGACTCTGAGAACTTGACTAAGGACCCTACTAGAGGGATGACCTAACCTTCTATGCCACACAGTGGCTTTGTTTTGAGCAGAATGTAGACCAACAAAAGACTCATGACCAGGCCTAACAGGACTAGTACAGGACTTGGTTCCACTGGAACAGGACAAGACTTCAGACAAATGAGTTGATGGAGACAAAACTTCAAGATCTTTGGATGGGGAAGAACTCAAACATTCTTGAACAGACAGTTGATAAAGACAATTTCTAAGATTGCCTTCCAGCAGGATTCTCTTTGTAGTTAGATCCTTCACAAAACAATAATCAGAGTGAAACTCAAGAAAAACAGAATTATCTGCAGTTAGCTTAGAAACACTAAGAAGATTCTTGGTTATACTTGGAACATGATGAATACCATTTAAAGAAAGTTTATAAGTGCTATTAGTTGGATGTTTGGATTGACCTACATGAGCAATGTGTAAAGACTCACCATTACCTACAGTGAGTGCATCAGATCCTTCATACCCAGAGCTTAGATGCAGGTTATTAAGATCATTGGAGACATGACTTGTTGCCCCACTGTCAGCATACCAGCTAGGATCCATCATAGTGTCAGCAGAGACAACATAAGCAACATTTGACCTTGGACTAGAACTTTGATAACCACCATTTCCAGAATTGTTAGGAACAATAGGACCAGTGTAGGAGGAGGCATACCTGTGATAGCAATTAGCAGCTATGTGTCTTTTCTTCCCACAGACTTGACACACTGGTCTGGGGCCTGAACCAGACCTACCACCTCCTCTATTTCTACCACCTCAATTGCCTCTGTAACCACGGCCTCTGCCTGAGTCCTGACCATAGTTGTTTCCTTGTCTATTACCCCAATTCATTGATCCAGACTTCTGAGAAACCAAATTAGCAGTTGGAGATGGAACATCCAGATTGAGTGAGGGGTTGAAACGAGCCAACAACCGTTCATGAGAGACAAGCTGAGACTTATATTGACTATCACAGACTCATAGTCTTTGCCAAGACCACCAAACGCTGCTAAAATGAGCTCAGCATTGGAAATCGGATACCCGGCTGTAGCTAGACCATCAAAATACGATTTCATCAGTGCAAGGTAATCCATCATCGATTTAGATACTTTGTCAGTTCTGGTTAGGGCTCCTTTATACTCCAGCATGCGTGCTTCAGATCGGTTGTTAAACAAAGTCTCCAAGGTGTTCCAATCTTCATGACTTGATTGACAGCCGACTACTTCTGTTAGGGCTTGCTCTGTCATAGAAGCCATCAACCAGCCCATAAGCAAGGAATCAGTGACAGACCAGTCGTCATAGGCCGGATTTACTATAGTGCCATATATTGGAGAAAGCACAAACTGCGGTGGACGAATCTGAGTTCTTAGAAGATAACCTTCGAGACGATGGCCACGAACGATTGGAAGGATAGTTGATTTCCAGAGAAGGTAGTTATTCCGATCTAGCTTCACAGTGCAACTCTGAGTCAGATGACCACCAAATGAAGATGGAGTGGAGCCGAGAAGTCGATTCGACGTCGGAGAAGAAGGCATAAAGGTTGACAACGGTGGTAAGGAACCAATAGAGAACCCAGAAAAGGGAGGATCGACATGAGAGATATTCAGATCGGGAATCCCACGGGTCTGCATGTGACCGCCGACAGTTACGGTCGGCGTTGGAGAAGGTGTTTGCAGAAGGGTAGTTTGAGGAATTGAAATAGTCATGGTGCTAATTTTAGTTAAGGATTTAGAGGCAGGATTCACCGGATCATTAGAAGAGGAAACAACCGGTGGCGTTTGCTCACCGGAAGAGATGGTGGCGTTAGCCATACCACCTGGTGCTCCGATACCAAGTGAGAAAGATGAAGCTAGGGTTTAAACACAATATTCATTAATTAACAATAATGTCTTGTACACAATATTTATTTGTGCACATAATAACAACACCAGCACATAACTTAAAGATAATTATAATAAGGTCCTTATGTTTTAACAGTCACAAATTCAACCGGGACTAAAATAGTTACCCATGAGAACTTAGCCTCACGTTCCATTGACAAAATCACCGGTTTTGTTGAATGCCCAAAATGCAAGCTTTTATGGGGAATCGACTATCTAGTAGAAATGTATGTTGAAGATATGATATACATTACTGCAAAAAAGGAAGAAATAAGGTTTGATGGCGACCAAGTACTAAGAAGCAGTCTTTTGATTGCAAATGTGATGGTAATGGAACTCCAGTAAGGCCTTTTATAAGCGACGATTTCAACAAAATCAATTGGATGTTCTTGTTTCTGGGATTTCATTTGGGCTTGGGTATTGTACAGTGGATCAGCTTATGTATTTTTGCAGAAGAAGGAAATTGGAAACAGAGGGAGACAAGAACCTTCTAATTCTTAGAGTATGTGAAGATCATATTGAGCAAGTGCTAGTCGATGTAAACATTTTATCTTCTCCTTAGAAATATCTGCTAAGTTCAGTGATTCTTGACAAAACCTCCAATGCTTTAGCATTTGGAACTTTGAGGTTGTTTATGATCAATTCCAACAAGCCCATTTATTTTTGCAATATAACTTCAGCATTGTTGTATCAGCTGTAGACATTGACTGCAGTTGCAAAACAATATTCATCAATCAAGATTAACAGCCTTTCATGATCATTATGAAGCACTATATCATATCTTTCATTATTTTCAAGCTTGAAGTGTTGAGATATGAAGGTAGTCCATGTATAAGTACCATCCCAACTTATAAGTACCCTGTATAAGTACCATCCCAACTTGAACTTATAAAACTGCAAGATAAAACCACTTTGGCATAGAGCAAGTGTAAGTGTACCAGGAAAAAGAGTGTGGAAAAAGTCTTAAACTCAAATACACATTTCATGATCTTAGATATATAAGACTCCTACTAAATACATCATCTTATCAGATTGATCAAACAAACACATCAATCTTAATTAGGCAATGATGGCATGATGATATAAGCACAATGTCATATAAAAGGGCTTATCACGCATGGTATGAGATTGAAACATCAAGGATAATTAGCATACGAAGCTCAAGCGTATTGCATAAAATCTTCTTATAACACATATGTCAAACTATATACACCAAACATATTGTAGGGCCTAAATTAATACACAATGGATGCACGGATTTGACACAAATAGGACAATCAGACTTAGACATAAATGTCATACATAAATAAGATGCACATAACTCAGATGCATAGAAGACCTGGTCAGATAGATTATAGACTTAACATTGTAGATATTGTTGAAATTGAAAATACAAGAAAAAATAAAATGCGGAATTCTCATTAATCAATAAATTGATGAAGTTAGGTTACGATGTTGTTGAGCATGAAGTATTTATACGGGTATACTTCATTACAACGGTCATATTTTGTTATAACAGAATTAAGGAGTTACAACAGAATAAAATGGTTTCAAGATTCAGTTGTAAGGTTCTTAGTTGAATTCTTCAATTCTGTTGATCTCATATGAATTCTTCAAGTCTGCTGATCTCGACTGAAATCTTCAAGTCTACTGATTTGATCCCATATGTTCTGATTATCTAATCTGATCATCACATCTGAATATTCTCAGTTGAATATCCTTAATTATGAGTGTGTGCACATCTTCTTGCATCCAACATGCCTTTATCCCGACTATATGTTGTAACACCTCCTCAAGTTGAGAGTGCTGAATAAAGCAGCTTGCACATTCCGTTTGCTTAACACTCATTTATCCACTTGAACCAGACTGGAAGATCTTTCAAATCCCAATTTTGTCAATCAAATAGCATATAACAGGTGCATCTGAGGCCTTTGTGAGAATGTCTGCAAGTTGTTAATTTGTGTGAATATACAGGAGCTTGATCAAACATGACTTGACTTTCTCCATGACCACATGGCAATCAATCCCAATGTATTTTGTTCTCTCCAAGAACACATGATTATGATCAATGTGGAATGAACATGCATTGTCATAATATAAGATAACAGGAAGCTGGACTGTAATCTTCAAATTCTGTAAAATGTCGATAAGCCACTAAATCTCACAAGTGGTATTATACATTGCTATGTGTTCCACTTTATAAGAGCTTCTTTCCATTATTCTTGTTTGCTTCTTGGCTTTCCAAGAGATGAGAGCATCTCATAAGGACATCATAGGCTTTGAGATAGAACTCCTGGTTTCTGGGTAGTCTGCCCAATCACTGTAGTGAATCCTTTCAAGATAAGATTGTTGTCAGCTGGAAAGAAAATCCCTTGCCATGGATTGGCTTTCAAGTATATCAGAAGCCTGTGAGCAGCTTTTATATGGTTTTTAGTTGGGGTATCTAGAAACTAACATACATGTTGAACTGCAAATGCAATGTCATGTCTGGTAAAAGTGATGTAAATCAATTTACCAACTACTGGTTTGTAGGCAGTATTGTCATCTAATAAATGTGATTCCTCATGCTGCAATGTTTGTTTAAATTCCAATACGGTTTTATCAGGCTTAGCACCCTAAAACTCATATTCTTGCAAAAGATTCTGGGTATATTTCCTCTGTGAAATAAAAATGCCATTAGGTGTTCAAGCTGAGTCAATGCCTATGAAGTATTTACATTTACTAAGATCCTTGATGGTAAACTATTTTTGTAGATGGTCTTTGACTTGTTGTATCTGATTCAGGTAAGGTCTGGCTGCAATAATATCATCTACATAAACCAATAAGGCAACGAAGGACGTGCCATATCTTTTGGTAAACAAACTGTGATCATGGTTTGACTGAACATATCTTTGACTATCCAAAGACTTTGTCAGCTTGCAATTCCATTGTCTTCTATCTTGTTTTAATCCATATAATGAATTGATTAATCTTCAAACTTGATTGGTTTCATCAGACTTGAACACTTGGGGAAGCTGCATGTAGACTTCTTTATGCAAATCTCCATGTAAAATAGCAGTGTTAACATCCATCTGATGAATATGCTGATATGAATGTTGCTTGTACATTTGAAATAGCTCTTGTCTTCCAGCTGGCATAACATTCATATTCTCAGTCTTCTGACACATTGTCTATGCTTCTCATTCATTGCTTGTTAGATTTTGTCATGTCATCTTAAAGTGTATAATATTCAGAGCTGATATTACGTCTGACTTGAATCTTTAGATTTGGTCTGAGTATCTTCCAGTCTGATTCTAAATATTTTCAAATCTGATTCTGCTCCCAGCTTGTCTCGATTTTTGCTTTCAAATTCGATTCTCGTTTACTCTGATCTTTATATATGCAGAGATCATAGTACTCCATATTTATCTTTTCATCACATTTGCAAGTATCATAAAGTTATTCAAAACCATCACAGATTTACTTGAAGATAACTTTATGATCTTGATTTCTCAAAGTCTGCAACTCTTAGTCAGAGTCCTTCAATATTTAGATCTTCAATCATTACCACTGAGTCTGACTCCTCAGCCTTCATTCTTCTAGATGTATCTTTGATTGCATATGAAGACCTATAGGATATATATTATAGTTCTTGTCTAAATAATCATACTTTAGTAAATCTTATATGCCTCACATACTTCTTTCAACACTAGTCTTGACCATCATCACTTCATCAAACCAAACTACTTAACAATATTAAACCTATCGTTGACTCTCATCAAGTAGCTTCAAGTAATTGCAGTGCAAACGAACCTGAAATGTTGTACAAGCCGTTTCCATGACCCTGTCTGTGGGGGTCATAACCTGGTCGACCTTTCTGGGTCGGATTGTCTAACAAATTTGTGCATATACATAGTATTTTCAAGAACTTTATATTTTTTTAGAAATTCTACAAATTGTTTTATGTGTATTGCTTCACGTAGTGAAGATAGGTTTGGTGGTGTTGTGTTGCTATTGACCTTTGTATTATCACATAATATACAATATGGACTTGAATATGATCTTTATGTGTTTTATCTTCTCCAACATGCCTTTTATGTTTGCTTATATTTTTTTTTGGTAAGGTACAATAATTTACTCGCGATGGATCACGGCGATTACCATGATCTTCGGACCATGTCAGATGTTTGACTAGATTTACTATAAATGTTCTTGCTCAATGTATTGTATCGAATGTCATGATTTTATGTGTCACGTGGGATGTTTAGCTAGTCATATAACTCGTATTGCATCACACCTTTACACTAGGTGATGGTAGCATGCATTGTACCCATGACTATATATATTAGGTGCTTAAACAAGAACATGAACATTACATGTGCAACAAGAACATGAATATGCTAAGTAGGTTAATAAAGAAACTTAACAAGTACGTGCAAGATGAACTAAAATAGTTAACAAGACAAGTTTTCTATGCATTGTTATCATCATGTCCTCAAATTATTTTCTTTATTTGATCTTTTAAAACTATTTTACAGTTGGTGAATTAGATCCAAGTCTTGTATCTCGACTTATGACAAACATTAATCTTTTTTCTTGATCGTCTACTCCTTACTGAGATTTTTCATGAGCTCACTCCTTCCTCTTTGGTTGAGAAGTATCTGCAGGGTTTAAAGAACATGTTGGCTTCTCTTAAGAGCAAGCACATATATGATGGACGGTTGGTGCTCTGTCATGATGCCTAAGTGGTAGTTTGATTTCTTTTCTATATGGCCTGCGTGCCAATATGCTTTAGTATCCATTTATGGTGGATATGTTGTACATGAGGAGTTGTAGTATTGTTTCGGCTACTTATGAGTTAGTTTGTAGTAGTGATATTTCTGGAGTATGTGTCTTTGCACCAGAGATGTGTAGCCAATTCTCAACTACTAAGTTAGGGATTGTGGACGCGGCACGTGTTAAGTGATAACATGCTATTTAGTACCTTAAACTACACCTTTATTTACCACGAATTATGCTCAAGAGAGGAAAGATAAGTCGAATATGGTGATAAATACATGTTAATTGCTTATTGAGTGTTCTCTAGATATTGATTTTGCATTTATATGATTTCCCTGAGGATTTGGTACTGTTCTGTGTTGTTTTAAGTGTTTTAAAGGAGTACCTTGTTTCGGAGCAGCTGAGACATGGACCTGGACCAAAAGAAGTCATGGGGCCGAGTTGGAAGGGTCCATGAAGAGATCTGTCGAAGAAAAGAGCTGAAGTTGGGCTCGATATACCGAGGACCACCACCGACTTACCGAGATCTTGGATGTCACGAAATTAACCCTACATCATTTACTATGTCGACAGGGGTTTTATTGAGTCTTATGTCGGCTAAACTGTTTATATAAAACCACGGTATTTCTTTGTTAACATATACTCGAATAATCTATCAAGTTTTATGAAATAAAATTTTGATCTTGTGATTTTGTTTTTCGGTTTCCCTTTTCCACGCCGTCTCTATCCTAAGTTTATCAAGTTAGATCTCCATAGCCGAAGGTATGAAGCTTGAAGGTTCCTTTATGTCTTAGTTATGGTAGATTTACTTGCTTTCTACGTGTTGTATTTGATCTAAATGTGTAATGACCCCGTAATTTACCAGAATTAATCATAACGATGCAATGCAGTTCCAGAATTAAGAACCGCACCCGATCTACCCACGGTCTATACCGGTAAATCGATGCACTTTTAGTCACCTTAATCTGGAGATTCAGCGTCAGCTACGTTGATCGACAAGGTTAATTAACAGTAGGTTAGATCATGCCAAATCTGCTTATTGTAATCATAAATTAACATGAAGGACGATAAAGTGAAGTGTTAATTAGGACATAGTCTGGATCGATCTATAGGATCGTGCTAGTCAATCCACGATAGCAAATTAGGGAGGTTCTCGGTCTTGAGCCGGCACTTTCAAGAAACATAACATGTAGCACACAAAAGAAATTTCATGTTAGTGTAACAACATTGTGCTAAAATCAGTTATTCTTGACAAAACCTCCAATGACTTAGCATTTAGAACTATGAGGTTGTTTGTCTCTCCCTCTCTCTAAAACTTTTCTCTCGGCTAGCTCTCCATCTTCAGCAAAGTTTCCGGCGCCGGTGGCTTATTGCTGCTAGCGCCCAACCTTTATTTTTCTCCTTTTCGTTTTCATGTTTCCTTTTCTTCTGTATAGTTCTTCTGTGATCGGTGAAGCTTCGACCTTTTGTTGCAACCATCTTTTCCTCCGCCATATCTGGTGGTTCTGGCCTTATTTGTGGTGGTGGGTTGCAGATCTATGGCTGCATGTGCTGGTTTTTGCTCGGAGTTTTGCAGATCACTCGTCCTTGGTTAGTTGGCTATGCTTCTTCTCCATGGTGGTGCTGCATCATTGTGGGCTAAGCTTCCCGGTGCCATTTCCCTCTCTTCTCTGGACTTCTCAGTCCTATTTCGGTGGAGGTGTCAGACCTCTAGTCGCCAATGGTGGTTCTCCGGCGTCATCTGTGGTTTGCCGTCCGCTCATTCGGGAGGAGCAATTTTTTCTTTCAGATTTCTTTGCACCGTACGGTGGCGGTGTTGGGCGGTGCCAGGCTTCTGTGGCTTTTGTTTTCTTAGTTTTAGTGTAGGTTCTTTGGGTGAAGTTCTTGGCCTCATGGGCTTCTTCACTCCTTTTATCAAGCCTATCTCTTGCAGACCTTTGGTCTTGATAGCTAAGGTTGTTTGTTTTTTTTGTCTGTCTTTTGGATTAGTTTGTTGTTTTCTTTGTCTGTATTTGGCCGGCGGTGCTCCGGAAGTGTCCGGTGTTTTGTCCGGATTTGTCGTGTTGTAATTTCCGGCATTAGTCCGGCTTTTAATAATACCTTTCGTCCTTTTTGGAAAAAAAAACTTCAGTATTGTTGTATCAGCTGTAGACATTGACTGCTTTTGCAAAGCAATATTCATCATTTAAGATTAACAGCTTTTCATGATCATTATAAAGCAATATATCAGATCTTTCATTCTTTTCAATCTTGACGTGTTGAGATATTGTTATTAATGTGTAAATGGCCAATTGTTGGGCCTAGTTGCTTGTAATTATTAAATTGACTAAACTTCCCACATCGGCAACAATAGGAAGTTTTGCCGACCTAGCATAGTATATAAATCACCTTGGGGGTGTTTTTATTAAGATGTACCAATTAAGATAAACTCTCAACTGTCTTAGCTATTTTGGCTATTGTTTTAGGCTTCAGGATAGTTGTATCTTTTGTATTTCTCCACTATAGTAATATTCTATTTCGCCCGTGGACTAGTCGGCATATTTTCGGAAACCATGTAAATTTGGTATTTGTCTTTTTTCATTATGTTATTTATTTTGTGTTATCGTCGGTAAGGGCTTTTACTCGGTTTGTTTTTTTTTTCTAACAAACTGGTATCAGAGTCGTGGTTTTTCAAGCCGAGATTTTTCTGAGGTTAAAAATTAGCAAACATGACGGTAACTAAGTATTATTTTGAGAAGTTTGACTGAAACATCAACCTCGGAATGTGGAAGTTAAAGATGGAGGCCATGCTGATTCAGGAGGGCTTCGATATTACGCTTCTTGGAAAGGAGAAGAAGCACGAGCAGATGTCAGATGAGGATTTTGCTGGTCTCGACAAGAAGGCCATGTCAGGTATCTTCTTAAATCTCTCTGATGAAGTATTAAGAGAGGTATCTACTGAGGTTACTGCTAAAGATTTGTGGGATAGATTAAAGTCTTTATATATGAAGAATACTTTGGAGAATAGACTTTATTTAAAGTAAAGTTTGTATATGCTTCGTATGCCCGTATAAGTACCATCCCAACTTATAAGTACCATGTATAAGTACCATCCTAACTTGAATTTGTAAAACTGCAAGTTAAAACAACTTTGGCATAGAGCAAGTGTAAGTGTACAAAGAAAGAGTGTGGAAAACGTCTTAAACTCAAATACACAATGCATGATCTTAGATTTATAAGACTCCTAGTAAATATATCATCTTATCAGATTGATCAAACAAACACATCAATCTTAATTAGGCAATGATAGAATGATGATATAAGCACAATGTCATATAAAAGGGCTTATCATGCATGGTATGGGATTGAAACATCAAGGATAATTAGCATACGAAGCTCAAGCCGTATTGCATAAAATCTTCTTATAACACATATGTCAAAATATATACACCAAACAGATTGTAGGGCCTAAATTAATACAAAATGGATGCACGGATTTGACACAAATAGGACAATCAGACTTAGACATAAATGTCATACATAAATAAGATGCACAGAAGACCTAGTCAGATAGATTCTACACTTTAACATAGTAGATGTTGTTGAAATTGATGAAATTTAAAATACAAGAAAAAATAAAATGCGGAATTCTCATTAATCAATAAATTGATGAAGTTAGGTTACAATTTGTTGATCATGAAGTATTTATAAGGGTATACTTCATTACGATGGTCACATTTTGTTATAACAGAATTAAGAAGTTGTTACAACAGAATAAAATGGTTTCTAGATTCAGTTGTAAGGTTCTTAGTTGAATTCTTCAATTATGTTGATCTCATATGAATTCTTCAAGTCTGCTGATCTCAGCTGAAATCTTCATGTCTGCTGATTTGATCACATATGTTCTGATTATCTCACTTGATCATCACATCTGAATATTCTCACCTAAATATCCTTAATTATGAGTGTGAGCACATCTTCTTGGATCCAACATGCCTTTATCCCCACTTTACATTGTAACACCACCTCAAGTTGAGAGTGCTGAATAAAGCATCTTGCACATTCCGTTTTCTTTAACACTCCTTTTTTTACTTGAACTAGGCTGGAAGATCTTTCAAATCCTAAATTTTTCAATCAAATAGCAGAAAACATGTGTATCTGAGGCCTTTGTGAGAATGTCTACAAGTTGTTATTTTTTGTGAATATACAGGAGCTTGATCAAACATGACTTGACTTTCTCCATGACCACATGTCAATCAATCCCAATGTATTTTGTTCTCTCAAGGAACACATGATTATGATCAATGTGGAATGAACTGGCATTGTAATAATATATGATAGCAGGAAGCTGGATTGGATTCTTCAAATTCTGTAAAATGTCGATAAGCCATAGAATCTCACAAGTGGCATTAGACATTACTATGTGTTCCGCTTCAGAAGTGCTTCTTGCCATTAATGTTGTTTGCTTCTTGGCTTTCCAAGAGATGGGAACATTTCTTAAGAATATCATATACTTTGAGATAGACCTATTGGTTTAGGGTAGCCAATTCCAACATAGGCCATGAAGAAGGCCTGCTCGAAGCCGAGGTGAAAATTCTTGGGTCGCCGGTGGATTATTGGATGTCTTTCCCTCTAAAAATTCATAGCAAACCGGAAGTGATGAGCAATTTCATCCTTTACAGGGTATACTATTAACCCCAAATCAAGAAGTTACATGTGTGGCCAATTGGGCCTGTGAAATCTTCCCGGGATACTCTAAACCGACATACAATCACGGCGGCGGCGGCGGCACAACCACAGCCACCACCCCTTGATGGGCTACTATTTCTTTGGGTCACAAATTCAACCGGCACTAAATTGGTTATCCATGAAAACTTTGTTACATATATGTTTTTGGGAATATTCTGTTTGTTGATGGAATATTCCGTTTTACATATATGGTTTTGGGAATATTCTATTTGTTGATCGAATATTCCATTTTCCCTTTTATTATTTTATTGTCAATATATAAGGTTTTTTGTACATGTAAAAAGACAAGAAAAGAGACAATAAAAGATATAGAACATGGAGGGTTTTCTCTCTGTCTTCTTCGTTTTCTCCCTTTTCACCAAACCCTAGTTTTTGCTTCTTTTCTCTTCGAATTCGGTTTCAGTATTTCTTCATGGTATCAGAGCTCTAATCCGAACATTTCTGCTTTTATCGAAGGTTTTTCTATGGCAAATTTGGAAGTTATTCCAGTTTCTAGTCCTTTTTACATTCACCCGAATGAAAACTCTGTTCAAACCCTAGTTCATCCGATTTTGGAAGGAAATGACTGTCACGCTTGGAGTAGATTGATGCGGATGGCACTAATTTCCAAAAATAAGATATGATTCACGATGGAACGATTCCTAGGCCAAATGTGGAAGATAGGAACTTTGCGGCTTGGAATCAGTGCAATACCATGGTCACGTCGTGGATTCTGAACTCTGTGTACAGTACGATTGCTCGAAGTATACTCTGGATCAACACATCACAGGAAGTTTGGGAGGATCTGAAGGATCGATTCTACAACTTGGATTCTTATTGTCTGTCAGACTTATTGGAGGAGCTAAATAACCTGAAGCGAGGTAACCTCTCTATTACTGAATATTACACGAAGATGAAGGTGATTTGGGATGAGATTTGTATTCTGAGGCCAATTCCAAAGTGCAATTGCGCACCAGGATGCAATTGTAAGGCTATTATCAAGGTTTTTGTGGATTACTTTGAGACTGAACATGTGATTAGATTTCTCAAAGTTTTAAGTGATGAGTATTCGCAAGTGAGTAATCAGGTAATGATCATGACACCTATGCCACATATTAAGGCAGTGTTTGGCATGGAAAATAAAATGGAAAGGCAGCTAGTATATGCAAGGAACAACAACAATACACCTATGGCACTTGCAAATAGGGTGCAGGACAGGCCTCATAGTGTCTATGGTGACAACAAAGGAGGAAAAGGATATAACATTGGCCAGACACAAGGGAAAAAGACTCAATGCACACATTGTGGGCTCCAAGGTCATACCAGTGAGACATGCTATAGAAAGCATGGATTCCCTCCAGGTTTCAAGTCCAAACGCAAAGTGAATCTTGTGGAAGGTTCAAACACAAATGGTGGAGACACTAGGGATTCAAGACACCAAGACACAGAGAAAGGTGTTGCAAGCTCTCAGTGTGCTGCAAGTTTCACCAAGGAGCAGTACCAAGAAATTTTCAAGTTAATACAGGGAAATCAGATTGTTGGACCAACTGGATCAAATGGCAAGGCGCCTATGGTCAATCAGATGACCTCATTGACTGCAACAGCAACTTTCAATCCTATCACTGGGCGTACAGGTACATACACTGACTTTACAACTTGTTGGATAGCGGATTCGGGGGCAACAGACCACATAGTCTGTTCTGTTGCATATATGTGTGATTCTAAGGCACTAAAAGGCATTAGAGTGGGGTTGCCAAATGGAAATTAAGCTATTGTGAGTCATGTCGGAACAGTGAAAACTAAGAGAAGGGATGATTCTGGAACATGTGCTGTGCATCCCATCCTTTACTTTTAACCTCATATCTGTTGGATGTCTCATTAAGGGTGGTAGTATCTCAGTCAAATTTGAGGCTAATACTTATATCATTCAGGATATGAGGAGTGAGAGGAAGATTGGAGCAGCTAAATTGCTGAGGGGCTTTATCTTCTGTCTGTTGAAGATTCTCCTATGACTTCTCGTAGCAAGATTTGCAGTACTGCAGCCGAGGTGATTCATTCTAGCATGCTTTGGCATTTTAGGTTAGGACACTTATCTAAAGGTGTTTTGGCAAAGTTACCCATAGATGGTTTTAGTAGAACTCAATGTAATAAAGATGTCTGTCATATATGTCCATTAGCCAAGCAGAAGAGAATGTATTTTCCTTTGAGAGAGTCTAGTACTGGGTGTTTATTTGAGCTTGTGCATATGGACATATGGGGACCATATAGGACATCCACCATTTATGGACACAAGTATTTTGATGGGAGTCAAATTGACTATCTTTTACTATGTGATTATACCCCGTTTATACCTCGTTTTATGTGTTTCCGGGGACATTTGGTTGTATTTTGATGTATTTACACCTTGGTTATCATTTCGGGACCTAGGACGTAAAGTCCGGGATTCTCGGTCTTTTTCGGTGTAATTTACTATACTCTCGGTCACCCTAGTGTCCTTTAGGGATTATGTGTGGTATTTGGTGTGATTTTGTGCAGGACTTTGGTGTTTGAGATGTCCGGAAGGCGAGATACGAGGATCGGAACGTGTGCCCGAAGCTTAAACGTTCAAACGGATCAAAACGTGTTGGTACTACAACCACACCTTCAATTGATCTGCATTTTGATCAACTTTAGACGCATTTTCTGGGCTGGACATCTTCATGAAAGTTGTAGGCAATTGAATCAGATTTCCAACTCAACTTTAATCACTCGATTCGGAGGTCTACACACAGAGTTATGACTGATTTACTGAAGGTGTTTCACCATAGGCCGGAATGTTACGCGTTTTGTGAAGAAAAAAAAATCGGCGGGCGCCCGCCCGCCTAGCGATCAGATCTGCAGAACACACTTTAAAAACCCCCATTTTGGATCTATTATCGATCTATCTTCTTCCTCAGCCATTTCTCTGCATTTTTTTTTCTTTCATATTTTTAGATAATAATTAGCTTTTGTATATAATCAGCTTAGGTTAGGTTTAATTTTATGTAATCTGAAGATCGATGCAACCCGGCTATTATAATTTCAGTTTGCATTTCGTTTTCGCTCACGTTGTTCTTCGTCCCGATTTCCGGTAATCTTCCTTTCCAGCTTTAGATCTTGATACTTGTTAGCTTAAAGGTTGATTTCTTGATCTTTTCTTACTTTAATGATTAGTTAATTTACCGATAGTCGAGTTATGTGATAAATCTTCAAAATCGAAACCCTAGCTTGTGATTGGAATGCTTTTGATGTGTATGATTGTTAGATTCTCGGTGTTGTTAACGTTCTAGAACTTGTTCTTAATGACTTTTGTTGAACTGATCACTCAATAATCGTGTCACACGTATCGTCTTTATAAATGTATTTTGCGAGAGGGTACGGGAAAAGGGGTTCTAGGATCACCGTGTAAAACCGACTGAGTTGTTCAAATTCAGTTTCGTGTGTGAGGTTTTTATCGTTGTTAACGAGAGTCTCATAGAGCGTAGACCGTGTCGGGTCAGTTAAATCCGGTCAACGGACTGTTGAATTCGACATAGGAAACTAGGTTGTTGAAATTGGCGCTTAGTTTCGGAAATAGGAGACGACATCCTTTAACAATGCCAAGAACATTAAGGTATATCGAATCACTTCCGGTTACAAGTTAAGGTTCGGTAGTAGTCGATTGGATCATAGCTCGGCTATCTTGTTTTTCGTAGTTTAAAATCTTTTTTTATTATTATAATTTTAACCCTTTGTTTTGTACATCATTGTAGTAGAACCGGTGATTTGACAAATCACCGTTCTTAGAATTTATGTACCGCAATTGTGTTGGCCTGAACTAGGGACGAGACCGACTTTGGTACTCGACCAGATTCCCTGTGGGATACGACCTTGACTCACCAATTCTAGGCTACAGTTGACCCGGTACACTGCCGGTGAGATTGGACACTGAGAAAAGGCCGATCAAGTTTTCTGGCAACGTTGCCGGGGAATCGGGTTGATATCTTGTAAGTTAGTTAAGTTCTTAGGATTAGGTCATTTTTCATATTTGTTTTTTTTATGTATAGTTTGTTTTTTTTTATTTGTTTTTTTTGAAGTGTCACACCATTTACTTCGGTAGTGGTAGTGACTAGATACCGTGATTATGTTCGTGTTATTTCCCTGTTTGCAGATAATGAATCCATACTATAATTACGACTTCTATCCTTATCCATTCGGATATTACAATTATGGTTCTATGGGTTACCAAACACAACCATTTTATCAGTTCAACCCATACGCCACATCATACGGGAATGCGTGGGATAATGCCCCAAGTTACTATAATCAACAACCGCCAACTTTGGATCAATTATCGAGCATGGTTTATGACATTGCTAAGGAAATGAGAGACAATAATAGAGAGATTCGGAATTCAATGACTTCAATGAAATCCTCGATACAGAACTTGGAACATCAAGTTGGACAGATGGCTGAGAATCAGAAATCGACTCCGACGGGTGGCCTGCCAAGTAATACGGCTAGAAATCTGAGAGGTGTGAATGCAGTATCTATTGAGGAGTCGACGGTTGGTGATAATGATGATGATCTAGGTCTCGGAAGGGATCTTAGGCCAGCTAATCCGGTCAATGCTATCTTCACTCGAAGCGGTATCACCCCGGAGGAACACTACGAGGATGGTATGACTCTTGTATCCATTGAGTCACCTGTTCCGTCTTCATTTAGCCCTATTGTTATATCTTCGGGGGTGCACCCTATTGAGATTGTTGTTGATGTTGAGCCTATTTGTTACTACTTGGAGCTAGAGTCGTTATTGGTTGGGATATGTTTTTGTTTGGGGAAAGTGAGTTCGTTGTTCTGTGCAATGTACTCATCGAACAAATCATGGTGGTGCGGATTGAGCCCTATATTTTTATTGTTTTATTTTCAAGGGGTGCTCAATTCCTACGATTTTTGTAGGGAGACGCAACGGTTTGCTCTCCTTTGGTATAGCTATCCTTGATATAGTTCGGGGTAGAGAGTCTAACTGAGGACTATAAACCCAGAATGTATTTTTATCGATTTTCTTCCCCTAGTGTGTCATTGTGTTACTTTAGTGTGTATTCGGGTAAATTTTGTTGTGATATAACCCGTTGTAGTGTGTATTTTGAAACTTCGGGTAAATTTTGTTGTGATATAACCCGATGTAGTGTGTATTATGGGGGTTAGTGTGGTGTTTTTGGTTTTTGATGAATCGTGGTTGTCCGTCTAGTTTCATTTCGTTATCTCCATACCTGTGTATCTCGTGTAGTTGTTGTTTCTATTGATATTAGCACAGGTACCCTGGGAGGACTTTCTACGGATGCCACGTGATCGTACTCACACCATTTTCCGGTCATAAGCTAACTTTTCTACCCTTATCCTTCGTCTTTCGTTTTAAAGTAGGGGGTGGTTAGTTTAGCTTAAATGTCCCGTATTCATGTCGAATGAGTTATACTTAGCGATTGTTATCCCTTTAGTTTAAATGAGTTGGATTCTGAGAATTTTGATGGCTTTGACATTGGTTTTGATACATCGAGCCTTCGGTATTATTTTGATAAACATATGGTGATTGTATAAATGCATTTCATTTAAGTTGAGATCTTGTATTGAGAATCGAATAGTTTTATCACTTTAGCTTCGACGTCATTTATCACTATGAGTAGTGGACGATTATAGTTGTCGTATGACCCGGTTACCAAGAACTTATATTAGTAACTTCAAGGCGAAATAGAAAGGTCGTCGTTGTTAGGTTAGGGATGACGGTTTTTGCATTTATTTTGACCCGATCAGAGCCAAAAGCCATCCTTATATGTATATCCACATTACCCCTCTCACCTTTTGTAGGGTGGTTAGACCGCCCGCCAGGCCCGACCATTTTGTTACTAACCCGTATAATCGATGTCCCTAGCCTTATTTCGTTCTACGTATCCTTGACTACCTTGCAATTGAGCTTTTATTTCTGCACATTTATACGATGTTGCGAGGTGTTGTGGTATGAGAGTGTTGTTGTGACATTGTATTATTCGAGTTATCCGGTATGAGAGTGTGACATTGTGTTGGTTGGACATTGTTCGGAATTTTGATGTGTATAGTTTTATTCACATAGGTATATAGTTTGGATAAAAATATAAGAAAAAAAAATGAAAAAAGGGAAGAAGAAGAAAAAAATGAAAAAGAGTGTATATATATTTATCGTATGTGTTTTTATTTTTAGAAAGTGTCAAGAAAATAATGGACCAAGTTATTGTTGTTTAGAGTTGGAGTTGGGGATTATTTCGGATATCGAGATTGTTTTTATAGTGGGAGAGTTGGAGGCGTTTGAAACCGAGTTTCATATATATTTTTCTCGGTTAAAACTCGTTTGCACCTTCTCCTTCTATTTTTATCGTAAATATCCTTTCGCAGCCCTAACCTAAGCCTAAACGAAATAACCGTGCAAGTCCTGCCTGACCGTACTAGACGACGATAGACCTCGATTAGTGGAGATGTTTACGACGTATAAGCCTATGGTGTAATCCTGGTATGTACACGTCTATAATCTAAACCGGTCATTGGTGATTAATGTCGAAGAAGCAATATACACACACACACATTTTTTTTCTCGATACAAGGTAGAACTTAAAGCTTATGCATTTATATCAGTTTCTTGTGTTTTACCATTTCAATTCTTATAGACTTAATGTATGATAGCAATGTTGACTCCATCTTTATTTTTGGATCTCTTATTTTTGCTCGAGGGCGAGCAAACGCTAAGTAGGGGGTAGTTGATGGGAGTCAAATTGACTATCATTTACTATGTGATTATACCCCGTTTATACCTCGTTTTATGTGTTTCTGGGGACATTTGGTTGTATTTTTATGTATTTACACCTTGGTTATCATTTCGGGACCTAGGATGTAAAGTCCGGGATTCTCGGTCTTTTTCGGTGTAATTTACTATACTCTCGGTCACCCTAGTGTCCTGTAGGGATTATGTGTGGTATTTGGTGTGATTTTGTACAGGACTTAGGTGTTTGAGATGTCCGGAAGGCGAGATACGAGGATCGGAACGTGTGCCCAAAGCTTTAACGTTCAAACGGATCAAAACGTGTTGGTACTACAACCACACCTTCCATTGATCTGCATTTTGATCAACTTTAGAGGCATTTTCTGGGCTGGACATCTTCATGAAAGTTGTAGGAAATTGAATCATCTTTCCAATGCAACTTGAATCACTTGATTCTGAGGTCGACACATAGAGTTATGACTGATTTATTGAAGGTGTGTCACCATAGGCAGATGCTGTTAAGTTTTGTGAAGAAAAAAATCTGACAGGCGGGCGCCTGTATTAGCAGTCCAGATCTGCAGAACACACTTTAAAAACCCCCATTTTGGATCTATTATCGATCTATCTTCTTCCTCATCCATTTCTCTGCATTTTTTTTTCATATTTTTAAATAATAATTAGCTTTTGTATATAATTAGCTTAGGTTAGGTTTAATTTTATGTAATCTGAAGATCGATGCTACCCAGCTATTATAATTTCAATTTGGATTTCGTTTTCGCTCACGGTGTTCTTCATCCCGATTTCCGGTAATCTTCATTTCCAGCTTTAGATCTTGATACTTGTTAGCTTAAAGGTTGATTTCTTGACCTTTTCTTACTTTAATGATTAGTTAATTTACCGATAGTCGAGTTATGTGATAAATCTTCGAAATTGAAACCCTAGCTTGTGATTGGAATGCTTTTGATGTGTATGATTGTTAGATTCTCGGTGTTGTTAACGTTCTAGAACTTGTTCTAAATGACTTTTGTTGAACTGATCACTCAATAATCGTGTCACACGTATCGTCTTTATAAATGTATTTTGCGAGAGGGTATGGGAAAAGGGGTTCTAGGATCACAGTGTAAAACCGACTGAGTTGTTCAGATTCGGTTTCATGTGTGAGGTTTTTATCGTTTTTAACGAGCGTCTCATAGAGCGTAGACCGTGTCGGGTCAATTAGATCCGGTCAGCGGATTGTTGAATTTGACATAGGAAACTAGGTTGTTGAAATTGGCGCTTAGTTTCGGAAATAGGAGACGACATCCTTTAACAATGCCAAGAACATTAAGGTATATCGAATCACTTCCGGTTACGAGTTAAGGTTCGGTAGTAGTCGATTGGATCATAGCTCGGCTATCTTGTTTTTCGTAGTTTAAAATCTTTTTTATTTATTTATTATAATTTTAACCCTTTGTTTTGTACATCATTGTAGTAGAACCGGTGATCTGACAAATCACCGTCCTTAGAATTTATGTACCGCACTTGTGTTGGCCTGAACTTGGGACGAGACCGACTTTGGTACTCGACCAGATTCCCTGTGGGATACGACCTTGACTCACCAATTCTAGGTTACAGTTGACCCGGTACACTGCCGGTGAGATTGGACACTTAGAAAAGGCCGATCATATTTCCTTACTGTCATTGATGATTATTCCTTCACTTGGATTTATCTTTTAAAGTCAAAGTGTGAGGTACAAAATTCGATGCAAGGATTTTATGAGTATGTGAACACACAATTTAAACAAAAGGTCCAGATCATTAGGTCAGGTAATGGAAAGGAATTTGACTTAAAAGAGTATTATGCTGAAAGAGGGATAGTACATCAGACTAGCTGTGTAGAAACACAACAACAAAATGGTGTTGTAGAGAGAAAACACCAACATTTACTTAATGTAGCTAAAGCCCTTAAATTTCAAGCTAACCTACCCATGTCTTTCTGGGGATACTGCCTTATCCATGCCACTGACTTAATCGAAAGTCTACCTTCACCTATACTAAGGGGGGATACACCTTACAACAGGTTATATCATGCCAAACCTGACTATACACAGTTCAAGTTCTTTGGATATTTAGTCTATGCCTGCACTCTACATGAGCATAGGTCTAAATTTTACCCTAGGAGTAGACTAAGTGTTTATCTTGGTAATTCCAAAACCACAAAAGGGTACGTCCTTTTAGACTTTACCATAAGAGAAATTTTTATTTCTGGGGATGTGATTTTCCATGAAGCCTACATTCCTTTTCATGATTCTTTTAGGAAGGGACCCACTCAATTTTCTGAAATGGTTTCCTTACTTGTCCCCTTCTCTGGTTCTGAACCTTATTCAGCTACACCAGTTGAAACCCTTTCTGCTGAAATGTCTAATGAACCAGAACATTTCAATCACTGACCCAATCTCAAGTACGCATAATCGATGACGTAGATCAAGTGATAATAAAATACTTGACCACCATAAACCAATACTAGCAAGAGGACTAGGTCCATCGTAGTATAGTTATAGCGAATCAAGGTCGATCCCACAGGGAACCAAATTGTGGATCATTTATATACAAACAACTAATTATTCATATCAAGGACACAAAGGCGGTCTACGAACAACAAAAGACAAGAAAGGTAAAGGACTCGACACGTAATTAACCTCCCCAATTATTATGTTATCGTTTGGATCTAGAGATTCTATATAATTAAGCTAGACTCAACAACTATTAACCCGATCCATATTTCTGTTATATTGGCTACGGGAGTCATCCCTTAGACTAGATCTAGCTCCGGGTAGGCCATCTAGATCACTATGCTACAACACGTGACTTCATTTTTTGGCCTCCATCTCATATGACTCGCACGCTTACAAAACTAGGGATGCCGATATTAACCGTATTCCTCACCTAGGCAACATTCCTTTGTTCAGGCATACTTCCTAGACGATCGCATCAGTCTCTGTCCCATTAACAATCACCTGGACGGTCTCATGTTAATCTACGATTTACGTATAACTAGGTGTCGACAATTCCCTAATGCAGAACAGATCTAGATCTCGCTGAAAGTCCCGGAAGATCAATTCATGAGCCGACCTAGGAGCCCTATATTGGTATTTCCTAATAATACGCTAATTAAAACAGACGAGCAACGTAGCCGTAGCCATACCTACTAAGATAAGAAATTCTAGGTGGACAATCACACCATAAAGACGTGGCTAGATTGACGCGGCAAAAACCTAAATCTTAGCGTTTCTACATACGTAACGGATAAAATAGAGATTCATAAAGCAATTATATAGATCTACTAAAAACACGGTTGTCGATCATACCAAAGTCATCTATAGGTCTCCGGATAACAGATCTGAGCGTGTGGATCCTTATAGACAAGGAATCTCCACTGCCTCATATCGTATCCTTAGATCTACATCGTTTGGTGAAGAATGAACAACCTCAAACAATAAACAATAATTGGGGGCTTAATTACAAAGAACTAAGAACAAATAAATACAAGAACTTACATTATGCGCAGATCTTGTATAAAAAGCGCTCTAATAAAACCGAAGATTTAATTATGAATTGTGTGTATGTATATTGAGTGTAAAAGGCGTGTATTGTATGCCTTTATTTATAGGGGTTCAAACTAATTAAGAGATATACATCAAAATATCAAAACAAATAAGAGATAACTCTCGGCCGATCTCAAAAAATAATGGTGCACCCCCCCCCCCCCCCTTCATGCGTGTGTCAAAGTTGGCGCCATCTTGGATTGGTTTGCCGGCTTTTGTCATGCTTATCCGATCATTATCTTTAATGCATCCGGATTTCCTTGGATTTATCTTGAGATTTAATTCTTTCTTTTGTATTTATCCTCCATAATTATCCAAATCTGCAAAATAGATATTTATCCCAATGTAAATCATATTTAAATAAAACGGATAAATATAATAAAAACGGATAAATACCAAATTATATAATAATAATGGATAAATACTAATAAAAAAGGATAAATACCAAATTATATTTTATAAATCACAAAACATTAAATATTCAATATAACACGTGATTTAATTATAAAATATATATTATTACTCTCGATTTAAGGTCAACGTTGATGACTTTTACGGGTATAATTTGACCGTCATCAACTACCCCCCACTTAGACTTTGCTCGTCCCGAACAAAGCATCAATAAGTCATTCCCCAAGACACATTTTCCATGGTCAAATCATACTTATACAAGAAACTCAAGTCAACTCATACCACTTATGCTCATAAGGTACCCATTATTCACTACTCGTCATGAATCGAAGTGATGTGTGCATGTGCATTTGATTTTATCTATTCGTGGCAAGATTAAAGTTTATGCTAACTTCGCAGTCTCAACCTACCAACATCAGCATTCCCACTTCTTAAGCCTCGCAATGGGTAAAGACATGGTGCAATAAGCAAGAGCGTCATCCATAAGGTTTTTGGACTTGGAGACCGAGAAAATACTCGAATCCTCTTAAAAAGTTGAATTTTTTTTTTCACATTTTCATATCTTCAAGCATTAACACATCTCAAGAAAGAAACTTGCTTTAAAAGTAAATTATGCATTGCAAGAATCCCCTTTCACGGATTGGTCAATAACATGAATATTACCACAAGCGCGAGGCTACTTTGGTAATGTTACTACAAGCCCAGTGTTTAACGCATTGTCAAAACACAGATTATTCTCAAGCTTATTACTCTGCTTTAAATGGTCAGAAGATAGGAATACATCAGCAGATAAATATCGACACTAAGTCTACATAACCAATCATCTACGCAATGTACACATAATTCTTCAGTTATTATGATTCGTGCGATAAACTCGATTCAAAGATTGAGTAATAAATAACTACTTGCAACAATCGGCATGAATATCCTTAAATTTTCATTCACATAAGTATAAAATGATCACGTACTCATGCAACTTGGTTCCTTTCCTATCAATTCTTAGCTAGGAACTAACAATTCTAAGGGTACGAGATAAATAATATGGCATTTATTCAAATTCTTCAATTTTTCACCGTTTCATTCAATTTTCAATTATAAAATATCATAGCTAAGTCTCCTACCCCCCACTTAAACATGGCATTGTCCCCAATGACAAATAAAAATGAGAATTTAAGAAAAAGACTTAGCTCTGGAAACGGCTCTCAAGTAAATGCATATTATCGGAGCACGTCGTGGAGAAGCAAGTGAAAACCTGTTTAAGCAAGCCAAACGGAAATCCCACGAAACCGTTAATAACATGTCAATGGAAGTTAAAATAATGTGGCAGTAATTAGATACAAAATATCCAAAAACAAATTAAGCCACTTTATTCCATACAACCAATGACAAGGAAAACCAAAGAGTTAAAACTACTTGTTCAGATGCAAAAAGAAAAAATACTAAATAGAAAGAAAGATAAACAATCAACTAAAGATTATAGTCGTCATCGAAATCCACCACTACAAAAATATTCTTAAAACTGGGTGGAGAGGACAAAGATCAAAAAGCATTACCCCAAGTGGGAAAACACGAGGTTGACTGGATTAACCATGCATTTAATCCAGTGTAAAAGAGACACTTGTTAAGGTATAACAGATTGGGTGTGACCTATCGGCTAAAGATTAAATCAGATACTGAGCGCAGACTCTTCACGCTTGGATTGGATATCAACAACTTAGGGAGATGTAGCTTCTCCTCGAAATTACTAATAACCCAATGTATCACGTAAAAGTCCTAACCGTCATCAACAAGGTCGGATCGGTGTGATTGCTTAGAACAAAACTCATCATATATATGCCGGAAAGGTCAGAAAAAGTGTGAAATTTAAAACTCCCGGTAGAAAGATAAGTTGTATTTTGATCGAACCAAAAAACTTTTAAAATCTAGCTAGGGTCAGAGCTACACGTACCCCAACTAGGATCATGAAAACCAAAATGATAAAGATAAACATTAAAACTGAGCAATATTTCAAATTCCGCAACACAATGGTATTTTGTAAACAAATGGAGGTTTAGAGTATGATGGGTTTAGAAAAAGATATGCATAAAGACGGTAAGAAAAGATAAAGGGTGGGTAAGAAATTGTGTGTTGGGTGGGTATTGTTTAAGGGATTGGGCTAGGGTGGGTGAGTGAAATAGATGGAAAGAAAGAGAGGGGATGAAAGAATGGTTAGAAATGTGAACTGTGGGGCATATTGGTGAGAGAATAGAAAGGTTGAAGGGTGAAAAAGGTACAAAGGAAAGGATAAGGGTAGTTGCAGAACGAATTGCACACAACTTTGGATTTTCACTCGGATCGCCATTCTAAAAAGTTTTGGGAGTTGACCAAAAAGCGTTCTTGCTCACACCAATCATTCTCTGTTACATTTTCAGTAATTCTCAAGCTCTCTTAATGCTTCCATCTTAAGGTTGATTGCTAAATTTCCTTTTCTTTAGCAATTTCTCGACTCTCCTAAGAAACTCTAATTCACGTGGCCTATATTGAGTAAAAAAATTTTGCACATCCTTAGCCCAATGGCCATCGGAACACGGCAAAATAAAAAACCTCAACATATGTCACGTTACTCTTATTTGACACAAAGAAAACAAAGTCTAAAAAGAAATCCTAAGGGTTTTAAAGAAGTAGTTCTGAGTTTAAAGTCCTCAACTCGACTTTCCAAAAATTATCCTTGTCAGTTTTCCTTCACGGCTCGCCAGACTTTGACCCTTTGAGCACTATAAAAGGTGGGCTCGTCGCTTTTGCGGATTAATACCCTTCCCTTGGTTGTAAGACCTAGGAAACGACATCTATCCATACCATTTATACAAAGCTCCTACCTCGGCTCTCGTTTTAGGAATTAGTGAATTCTAGGCAGATTTAGTCCTAGGGACCCATTTTAATGACATCCTCTATAATGCTGCTTCATTATGCTCTCTCAAAAATCAACGTCTTCTTTAGATTGAGAATTGTTAAAATACACAAATTGTTGCTCCCATGGCCAGTAGAAGCAATCTCATGCATATGACAATGAGATTGTGATAGAACTTCGAGGAACTCTTTATTCACTGCTTCCTTCAACTACTACATGTTTCCTTACACCCTCTAGATGAGACAGATTTGGGGCAGAACCTTCGACACTAGTAAAATTAATCTTACAAACGAACTCCGGGCTAAGATTCATACTCAGGTTCATATGTAGGCTGACTTATGTTCAAAAGACCAAAAGATAGTAACTCATAAGCAGAAAGGGTAGTACCTTGCCTTCAACATTGTACCACGAATAATTCGAACCTTTTAATATTTATTTCCACGGAGCCATCTTGGTGCTTCAAAGGTGTTGCTTCCATCACTTTTCCCATCGTAGATTCGTAGCTTCACATGTTCTTTGGGTTATTTTCTCAGTACCGCGAAAAATTACTTCGACTGATTATTGCTTCCCTGTTTTTACGCAAATGTAAGAAAAACAAAACGAACCGTAGACCGATTTTAACATGGTTTCCCATGCTGCTATTAGACCTACGGATTAAACATACGGAGATAAACAGACACGCGAAATTCCAGAAAATAGAACCCGGCACGGCAACAGAGGCGATCTCGGCTGGAGCGAAGCCGGTGCTTCAGATTCGAATTTTTTTCACAGAGCAGACAACCAGAGGGACTCAAAAACGTAAAAACGGACTCTAAAACAGAAAACTTGACATGAATAAAAAATTATTTATATATAAAATTGACCGTTGGTTCCCCGGCAACGGCGCCAAAAACTTGATGACGTAGATCAAGTGATAATAAAATACCTGACCACCATAAACCAATACTAGCAAGAGGACTAGGTCCATCGTAGTATAGTTATAGCGAATCAAGGTCGATCCCACAGGGAACCAAATTGTGGATCATTTATATACAAACAACTAATTATTCATATCAAGGACACAAAGGCGGTCTACGACCAACAAAAGACAAGAAAGGTAAAGGATTCGACACGTAATTAACCTCCCCAATTATTATGTTATCATTTGGATCTAGAGATTCTATATGTTAAGGCCATATTTATATGATTATTAAGGGTGTATTTCATTATTATTTTCCCCACATTTGCATAATTTATATAAGAATTAAGGGTTTAAGTGCAATTATTTAGTAAGGATGATTTTAGTATGGTTATTTGCAAAATTGGTTATTTTAAGTGTTGAATTGATTGATTTATTATGATTTGGACTTTATTACAGTTTTTTGCAATGTTCATTTATCATTTAGGGAGCTGAATTTTGAGTGCATAAAGAGGAGTAATGAAGCTCAAGTCGAATTACAAGAGATAAGGATGGATTTGGCATGAAGAAATTGGATAAAGATCAAGAAATCCGATCCTCGGAGACGCAAACGAAGCGTCCATCATCCGTCCATTACGGACGGGGCGTTCAAAGAAACGAGCGGGCGTTGAAGTGTCAAAAAAGCGATCGCGAGAGCTCGGACGGAGTATAAGCGAAGCGTTTGATTAGCGTCCGAAGCCGACATTGTCTCAGCCGACTTAAAACTCTATATATAGCAGCCTCTTTTGATCCTTAAACCCTAGACCTCTTATACCAAATCACTCATATACGATTTTCCTTCAAAGGCTGCGGCCAGAGAACCCTAATTTCACAGAGATGCAAATCTCCCAACCAACGATCTTGTTCAACATGATTGTTGGCTAAAAGCCTTGCAGTGAGTCGACGGAGGAAGCCCGTCATCAACATAACCAACTAGAGAGTTCGATGCTTAAGTTTAGTGAGTTTAATTCATAGTTTTCATTACTTTGGATCTATTCTACATTGTTTATGTTTTGTTGAATTAAGATTCTATGAAACGACTTATTTATCTTTATGCTTGAATGATTATATGAAAGTTTATTATTTAAGTTCTATTTTGTTCAAAGTAATGCAATTATTCATGTTATAAGAGATTAGGCATGTTTGATTGAGTAAAAGTTTGGAAACAATCTTGTGATTGCGTTTTGATTGCTGTTTAGTTTGTTTGAAAAGATAAACGAAACCTTAGAAATTTGATTGAAGATATTTGATCGAATTCGTGAAAAATCACTACTAAAAACTATGTCTTTTTAATCACCATCTAGTTTGGATTGTTGGTTGATGGGTGGAATCTAGTTGCCTCGCTGTGTTTTCCTTTACTTGTTTATTAATCGAATCATTAGTTTAATCTTTAGTTAAGTTCTAGTGTTTAAATCTTAAGTTTTTCTTGCTGATTTCCTGCACTTTTCTTTTCTGTTCGTAGTTGAACGTTCGTCCGCAATAGCAGACGCTCGTCCATTAGATTTAGTTTACGGACGTTCGTTCGATAAATTGAACGCTCGTCTAACTTATCTGTTTTCTGTTCGTTTTAGGTTCAGTTTTAGGTTAGTTAATAGTTTTACCTTTTAGTTAGTTTTAACCTTAGTTTAGTTAATGGTTGTGACATAATCGATATAGATTTATACTTGAATTCGATAAACATTCCATTCTCTTAGGACGACCCGATAACATCCTATATTACGATCCTTATACTTGGGGTGTTTCGGTTATAAATTGTAAAACTCGTTTTACCGAACAAGTTTTTGGCGCCGTTGCCGGGGACTCGGTAACGGTTGTCGGATTCTTTTAGGTATAAAATATTATATCGATTCTAATTTTAATTTGTGGGTCTAAATTTTAGAATTACGTTTATTTTTGTTTTCGTTTTACCTTGTTTTATTTGATATTATTTTCCTTCAATTATTTTCCTTAATTTTTGAAAGTTATATTAGTTTCTATAATTTTAGATTTGTTTTTCGTAATTTTAGATTAGCCTTTATTTATTTCCTTACGTTCTTTTTAGTTTCCTCAAATATTTCTATTTCGTTTTTAAGTTTTAAGCCTTAGTTAGATTTTCGAAGTCTGGACGAGCGTTTAATAACCCGAACGCCCGTCCATTCTAATCCTGTTCTCTCAAAACGACCGTTCATTTATTTGAACGAGCGTTCGTCTCTGAACGAACGTCCACTAACACTGGACGCCAGTTCAGTCTGTTCAATCATCACTTCTTTTCTATCTTCTCTTCTATTCTCTTTTCTTTTCTCCCTCTAAACCATCAAACCTTTTCTAAACCTGTTCTAAACAACCCTAAGGTTGATTTCTTCATTTTCCTTTCTTCTGGTTTATGCAAACGGGAAGTAAGAAGGGACTTCTAATCTTCGATCCCGAGCCTGAACGATCTATTTTTAGAAGGAGGCTTTTCCCTAATTTGGACATAATGGCAGATCAAGATCCACCAATTCCAAATCCTGATCCCCAAGCTCAGTTAAATTTAATCCTTCAGCAGATGCAAGCTCTGCAGCAACAACAGAATCAACAAGCTGGCACAAATCAACAACTTCAACAATTTAGACAAAACCATCTTAATCAATTGAACCAGGACCCCTACACCCCATATCTAAATCAAGATTTTCTCGAGGGGCATAGACCTATTCGTCCTCCTGACATGGGAGGAGTGAATTTCGATCTAAAGAACGGAGTAGTTGCTCTAGTTCAGAATAGCTCTTTCCATGGTACTGCTCAGGAAGATCCACACGACTTCTTATCCACATTCGTACAAATCTGTGTAGCAGGCCATTATTCTGGTGTTGATTCAGAGATCGTAAAGTTGAAGCTATTTCCTTTTGCTTTGAAGGGTGAAGCAAGTCGATGGTTTAAGTCGTTAGCACATCATTCCTCCATACATGGAATGATGTCAAAAGAGCCTTCGCTCTCAAGTGGGTTTCACCAGGCAAGATTATGGAGATGAAGCGGAAATAGCTACTTTCGAGCAACCAGAGGATGAGGCTGTTGGCAAAGCTTGGGAGAGATTAAATCTGTTGATGAGGAAGTGCCCCAATCACGGATATGACAGACATGAGTTGCTAGAACTGTTCTATAGAGGCGTCTATCAGCCAAATAGAGACTATCTTGACTCCACAGCTCATGGATCCTTCTTAGGGGGAGGCGATGAGGCGCTATAGAGTGGCGAAACCATCGCCAAGAACAATATGTGGTCGACCCCAAGAAGACCAATGTCGTTAAGAAAGAAAGCTGCTGGTAATCCCGACACCAAGTTGTTAGGCGCCCAAATGGAATTGATAAGCAAGCGGTGGCGGTCTTGATGCGCGACCTTAATTTAAATTATCTGGGAATGCAGGTAGGGACGGAGATGACGGAAGAAGTAAATCTAATGGATAATCAAAACCAACCCTTCCGAAACTTTAACCAGAATCAGAACTACTCGGGATTTCAACGAAAAAACTTCAATCAAGCCAAGTTACCACCTGGCCCTTCAAATTCGAATTCTTTCAACTCAAACTATCAAAGGACAAGTTCCTAACTCCCAAAGGCCTCAAGGTGGATGGAACCAAACTTAAAATCATACCACCTCGTGTGTCCTCAACACAAATTTGATGAGTGGTAGACATGGTGAAGACTCGTCTCTACTAGTGTTAAAGCTATTGAGAGACAAGTTGTTCGGATGGCGGACCGGCAAGCAAGCGAGACCTCACGGTAAACTTCCGAGTTATACCGAGAGAAATCCAAAGTCGATGTGAATGTTTGCCACCGCCATTACACCTCGGTGGGAGTATGGACAAGAAGAGGAGTTGAATGAAGTAACGTTGAGAAGTGGTAAGAAGGGTGAATCCGGCAAGATGTCGGAAGCGAGTAGCCCCTCCCGGCGCCATGAGTTCGGGAGGGGAAATCGAAAACCACATGCCGAAGAAAGCAACGATGAGGAGCTTAGTGACAATTCTTCGGAGGGCGAAAATAATTACGATAATGAGGAAAGGAAGGAAAGTCGAAAGTTGTATTCGACTAAGAAAAAGAAGAAAAGTTCGTGAGATGGAAGGATAAGGAGGATGAGGCGATAAAGAATCAGGCCACGAGGAATGTTAAAGCCCTTCCTTATCCCCAAAAGGAAAGAAAACCCTCACTAATGACAAGCGGTATGATGGAGTGAGGAGGATGCTTAGAGACACTCAAGTTAGTATGCCCTTAGCCGAGGTATTAACCGAAATGCCTAAATGCTCTAAGTATCTAAAAGAATTTCGTGGGAGTAAGAGAAAGCTTGAGGGGATGGGTGAAGAAGTGCTACTGTGAAGATTGCGCGATGGTTTCACTGAGAAAAGTCATTTGTTAAGCGAGGTGACCCTGGCGGACCTTCAATCTCTGTGAGATCGAAGGCCATTTATTCGAAAATGTCTTATGCGACTCGGGGCCTCTATTAATGTGATGCCATTAAGCGTATGCAAAAATCTCGGGTTAGATAAAAGGATGCGGGAACGCCCTATTTCTCTTGGATGGTAGATAGATCTAGCGGTCTGCGGCCGGTTGTGTAGCTAATGTTCTCCTTCAAGTTGAACATTTAGTCTTCCCTACCGACCGGGTTATTCTAGACTATCCACGATAAGGAGATGCCTCTAATTTTAGGCCGAACCTTTCTAGACACTTCTAACGCTCTCATCGACTTACGCAAAGGATGATTACTCTTAGAGTCGATGACACATCCGTTACCTTCACACGAGGACATATCACGAAAGAGCCGTAATTGATGAAATATCGTTTGTCAAAGCTATCTATGAGGACGAAAAAGATGCATGCTTTGAAGAAGCAGCAAAAGCGACGGAGATAGGTGTTTTCGAAGTTATTGAGGATCCAGCTGACTGCGGACCATCTTCTAATTCATTACAGCCCGTAGTCATTGACGAGCCATCTTCACTCGCTCACACTTAGCCTGGTAGTGAGTTAGAAGCATGGAGATGCCCAGCAACAAACGATGATTTCAAAGAACTGAGTCAGGAAGACTTCATCCCTGGTGAAGAAGAAGCTCTGATGGGTAGTTGGGACGAGGTAGACTTTTGGAGAGAAACTACTCATTGGGAAGTAGATGATTGGGAAGAGCTGGCAAAAGAGCTTAAAGATGAAGAGTTAAGACAAATGATCAATCATAGGAAGAAGGAAGCAAGTGTTGACCGGAGGATTTCTATGGATGAGTTGATCCAATACCTTTCTGGGGTTGAGCCTCGGGAAGATGAGTTATTCTTTAGTCAACCACTCCAAGCTCATAAAGAGAAAGGTGGCCCGTTAAAGTCTAGTATTGAGCAACCACCTATTGATTTAGAGCTCAAACCGCTCGAAACACCTTAAGTATATCTTTCTTAGGATGGAGATAAAGCGCCTTTGATCATTTCTTGAAACTCGACCACGAGCAAGAAGCACGGTGATAGAAGTGCTTAAAAAAGAATATCCTCGCGTTCGGATGGCAAGTGGGTGATATCCGAGGAATCAGCCTGGATGTATGCATGCATAAAATCCGAGCGGAGGAGAGGAGCTAAAAGGTTAGACAACCTCAGAGGAGGCTAAATCCGCACACGCAGGAGGTTGTCAAAAAGGAAATCATCAAATGGCTTGATATGGGAATTATTTATGCCATAGGCGATAGCGAGTGGGTTAGCCCTACTCAAGTTATGCCAAGAAGGCGGAATCACGGTTGAAAAGAATGAAAAAGGGAAGAAGTTGCTTTACGACTCGTGAGGCTATAGAGTCTGCATTGACTATCGTAGACTTAACGAGGTTATCGCCAAGGACCACTTTCCCTACCCTTCATTGACCGACTTATCGAAAGGCGAGTGGTCACAAGTATTATCGCTTCCTCGATGGATACTCGGTTACTTCCGGATAGCCATCGATCCCAATGACCAGGAAAGACCACATTCACCTATCCATCTGGTACTTTTGCGTTCCGCAGAATGCCATTCGGCTTATGCAACGCACCCGCGACTTTTCAACGGTGCATGTTAGCCATTTTTGATGGGCTTGTGGAGCGGTGCATGGAGGTCTTCATGGATGACTTCTCGATCACGGCGCGCGGCTTTGATGAAATATTAAAGAATCTAGATATGGTACTCCAACGTTGTGTGGAGAAAAATCTGGTCCTTAAGCGGGAAAATGCCATTTTCTAGTAGAAGAAGGAATCGTTTTGGGACACAAGTGTCGGTGATGGTATTCAAGTGGATAAGGCTAAGGTAGAAGCCATCGAAAGGATGGCGTACCTAAGGCAGTGAAGGAGGTACGAGGTTTTCTAGGACACGTTGGCTTCTACAGGCGGTTTATTCGAGACTTTTCTACTATTGCCAAGCCTTTATCAAATCTTTTGAAAGAAGATGTTGATTTCTTGTTCGATGCGAAGTGTAAAGAAGCCTTCAATTGTGCGAAAGACAAGCTTATCGATGCCCCTATTTTAGTTGCACTTTGACCGACCAAGCCTTTCGAGTTGATGTGTGATGCCTCTAATTACGCCGAAAGCGCAGTTTTAGGTCAACGAGTTGATAAAAGGTTCAGGCCCATTTATTATGCGAGCCGCACCTTGAACCCGGCTCAATGCAATTATACCACAACTGAGAAGGAATTCTTAGTCGTTGTTTTTGCCATTGACAAGTTTAGAAGTTATCTTCTAGGGTCTCAAGTTGTTGTTTGGACCGACCATGCGGCCTTGCGCTACCTTATGGACAAAGCGGATGCCAAACCAAGGTTACTTTGATGGATTACGATTTTACAGGAGTTTGACCTTGTGATTAAAGATAAGAAAAGTAGTGAGAATATTGGTGGTGATCATTTATCTCGCTTAGTAAATGAGGGTGCTTGAGAACGACAATGAAATAGGCATTGATTTTCCTCTTGAGCAATTGATGAAGCTTGAAATGGTTAGGCCGTGGTATCTTTGATTACGTCAATTATTTAGCAAGTGGTCATTTAGAAGACATGACGTATCGAGGAGAAGAAAAGTTCTTTTCCGACCTTAAATATCTTTATGGGAAGATCCTTATTTGTTCAGGAGTGCAGTAAAGACGGGTTGCTTCGACGGTGTGTTCCCGAGCATGATCGGTGGGATATCTAGAACAATGCCACAATGTCCCCTTCCGAGGTCACTATGGAACACAAGACGGTTGCAAAGATCCTTCAAGTTTGGATTCTCTTGGCCGACTCTGTTTAAAGATGCGAAGCCTTTTGTAAAGGTTGTGATAGGTGCCGAGAACCGGACGGCAGAGTAGTAGGATGGAAATGCCACTTAAGCCCATTCTTGAATGCGAAGTTTTCGACGTTTGGGGCATAGATTTTATGGGACCCTTTCCATCTTCGTGCGGTAATAAATATATCCTCGCCTGCAGGTTTCGACTATGTTTCCAAGTGGGTTGAAGCCATAGCTACCCAAACTAATGATCATAAAGTCGTGAAGAAATTCTTGCAAAAGAATATCTTTACAGATTCAATTTGTCCAAGAGCACTCATTAGTGATGAAGGTACCCATTTTTGCAATGCGCCGCTTGATAAAATCCTTGAAAGATATGGTGTCAAACACAAAGTTGGTACACCATATCATTCCCAAACCAAATGGCCAAGTCGAGGTAAGCAACGAGCTTGAAAAGAATTTTAGAAGACCGTGAACAATAATCGATCTAATTGGAGTCTTAAGTTGGATGACGCATTGTGGGCTTATCGTAATGGCATTTAAAACCCCGATGGGCACGTCACCCTTCCAAATGGTCTATAGCAAAGCTTGTCATTTACCTGTCGAACTTGAACACAGAGCTTTCTGGGCAATTAAATTCTTAAATTTCGATAGCCAACTCTGTGGGGAGAAAGCGGTTATTCTGATTGAGCGAGGCTCGATTTAATTCGGACTCAGAGTATACGAGAATGCTAAGCTTAGCAAAGAAAGAACAAAGATACTCCATGACGCTAAGATCAAGGACCGAGAATTCAAAGTTGGTGAGATGGCTTTACTCTATAATACTAGACTTCACCTGTTTCCGGGTAAACTCAAGTCTAGATGGTCTGGTCCCTTTGAGATTCTCGAGGTTAATCCAAGTGGAGTAATTACTTTGAACGGGTATGGTAATCAAGCTTTTAAAGTGAATGACCATCGACTTAAGAAATATTTTGGGCAACCAAAGGAAAAGCTGAGACTCTTTATTTCCAAAGAAGAGATGAGAATCTGAGATGTCTGATTTGTGAAGAGATTCCATCTTATTTCTTTGAGTCAGATGATGACATTCCTACCTCTACCTATGAGGAACCTTCTTCTGAGACTCCTGAGCATGTTAGCACACCTATGCCTATCATCCGCAAGAACAAGAAGAAGAGAGTCAGTGTAGTTTGGAGAGAAAGGTTTCATGACCTTATTGCGCACTTGACTTGTTGTTGTGGTGAAAATCATTTCCGCCCCAATACTTCTGATTCCGATACTGAGGTGGCGGCTGTTAAACCAAAGTGGCCCGATCCGGGTTGATCTTTTGAAATCTTTGTCAAGCTATTGACATTAAAAGAGCGCTCCTAGGAGGCAGCCTAGTTTTCTTTGTTTGTTTTCTTTTCTTAGGTTGTTTTGTTTTCTTGTTTTTAGAAATAATACTCTAGTGGTGTGTTGATGGTTATTCCTTTTACTCTTGTTGTAAGTGTTTTGTATGTTTGCTCATATACCCTGTGTACCCCGAGATTATATGGTATGTCGAGTGTGGCAGATACTTTTGAGCAGGTTCGCAAGCTTTTATGTCCAGTGTTGCCTATTCAAGTTGTAGCGGTACGTTCATGCTCCGGCCTGACCTCTGCCAACTTTCATCCGACAACCACTGTTGAAACCAGCTAAGTTTTTTTTCTTTTATTTGCACATTCTGCGGACATAATGTGATTTAAGTGTGGGGGGGTAAATTGGGTATGTTTTCATGCTATATCCTTTGAAATATGAGTGAATGTTAAATTTCCACTAAATTTAAATTTTTGTGAATCTCGAGCATATGATTGAAACTAAATGCTTGCTAGTTGTAGTTTTCTAACGATGATAGTATGTGACTTAGTGAGATAATTATAGCATGTCTTTACTGTTATGAAGATAGTATTCATTTTTCACTCACGAAAGCCTTTGATATTGAAGCAAGATTTTTGAACTATATCCTTTCATTGTTTTAGTGATTTATCTTAGGAAGGTCAGTATGGTAACACCTTAGTTAGACCGTGTGCTGTGAATATCATAAAGTTCGAATGTGATAAGTGAGATGTAACTTATGTCTTGAAGAAAAGAATGAATAAGCAATCATAATAAATACGTTTGTCGAAAGCTGGTCGATGATTTGAGTGCGATAGGGTATACCACGTATGTCCTATACCACTATGATGACCAGAAGCTCACGACAGTTAGAAGAAGCTACCTTATGATTTGAGTAGGTAGGGGATTATCTCGAAATGTCCTATTCTACTATGATGGGTAAAAGCTCATTCTGATATGCGTCAAATTTGGAAATTTTGGAAATGATGAGTAAAAATAAAGTGAAGTCTTTGTTATCATGGATCTTATACCCAGTAGAACCGCATGGTATCTTTGTAGGGATTATCCTCTTGAGTGCGTGGGAAGGCTTTGAGTGGAGCTATTCTTTGCTTATATCTAGGATAATCATTGGATTTTTGAGAGGATATTTCTTTGGAAGGCTTGTTAAATTTGGAAAGGGCTTGACACACATACACTGAATCTATCTCTGTGATGGTATTGTTTGCTATAGTTGTTGTATCTTTTGTTACGTGAGTTAGAGATCTATGTGGATTGCATGAAAGTTGAGCTATAGTTTTGATTGTTTTGTCCGAGGACGTACAAAAAGCTAAGTGTGGGGGTGTTGTTAAGGCTATTTTTATATGATTATTAAGGGTGTATTTCATTATTATTTTCCCCACATTTGCATAATTTATATAAGAATTAAGGGTTTAAGTGCAATTATTTAGTAAGGATGATTTTAGTATGGTTATTTGCAAAATTGGTTATTTTAAGTGTTGAATTGATTGATTTATTATGATTTGGACTTTATTACATTTTTTTGCAATGTTCATTTATCATTTAGGGAGCTGAATTTCGAGTGCATAAAGAGGAGTAATGAAGCTCAAGTCGAATTACAAGAGATAAGGATGGATTTGGCATGAAGAAATTGGATAAAGATCAAGAAATCCGATCCTCAGCACTGCAAACGAGCGTCCATCATCCGTCCATTACGGACGGGCGTTCAGCAAAACGAACGGGCGTTTGAAGTGTCAAAAACAGTACTGAGAGCTCAGACGGAGTATAAACGAGCGTTTGATTAGCGTCCGAAGCCGACATTGTCTCAGCCGACTTAAAACTCTATATATAGCAGCCTCTTTTGATCCTTAAACCCTAGACCTCTTATACCAAATCACTCATATACGATTTTCCTTAAAATGCTGCGGCCAAAGAACCCTAATTTCACAGAGATGCAAATCTCCCAACCAACGATCTTGTTCAACATGATTGTTGGCTAAAAGCCTTGCAGTGAGTCGACGGAGGAAGCCCGTCATCAACATAACCAACTAGAGAGTTCGATGCTTAAGTTTAGTGAGTTTAATTCATAGTTTTCATTACTTTGGATCTATTCTACATTGTTTAAGTTTTGTTGAATTAAGATTCTATGAAACGACTTATTTATCTTTATGCTTGAATGATTATATGAAAGTATATTATTTAAGTTCTATTTTGTTCAAAGTAATGCAATTATTCATGTTATAAGATTAGGCATGTTTGATTGAGTAAAAGTTTGGAAACAATCTTGTGATTGCGTTTTGATTTCTGTTTAGTTTGTTTGAAAAGATAAACGAAACCTTAGAAATTTGATTGAAGATATTTGATCGAATTCGTGAAAAATCACTACTAAAAACTATGTCTTTTTAATCACCATCTAGTTTGGATTGTTGGTTGATGGATGGAATCTAGTTGCCTCGCTGTGTTTTCCTTTACTTGTTTATTAATCGAATCATTAGTTTAATCTTTAGTTAAGTTCTAGTGTTTAAATCTTAAGTTTTTCTTGCTGATTTCCTGCACTTTTCTTTTCTGTTCGTAGTTGAACGTTCGTCCGCAATAGCAGACGCTAGTCCATTAGATTTAGTTTACGGACGTTCGTTCGATAAATTGAGCATTTCGTCTAACTTATCTGTTTTCTGTTCGTTTTAGGTTCAGTTTTAGGTTAGTTAATAGTTTTACCTTTTAGTTAATTTTAACCTTAGTTTAGTTAATGGTTGTGACATAATCGATATAGATTTATACTTGAATTCGATAAACATTCCATTCCCTTAGGACGACCCGATAACATCCTATACTACGATCCTTATACTTGGGGTGTTTCGGTTATAAATTGTAAAACTCGTTTTACCGAACACTATATAATTAAGCTAGACTCGAAAACTATTAACCCGATCCGTATTTCTTTTATATTGGCTACGGGAGTCATCCCCTAGACCAGATTTAGCTCTGGGTAGGCCATCTAGATCACTATGCTACATCACGTGACTTCGCTTTTTCGGCCTCCATCTCATATGACTCATGACGCTTACAAAACTAGGGATGCCGATATTAACCGTATTCCTCACCTAGGCAACATTCCTTTGTTCAGCGCACTTCTGAGCGATCGCATCGGGTCTACGTCCCATTAACAATCACCTGGGCGGTCTCATGTTAATCTATGATTTACGTATAACTAGGTGTCGACAATTCCCCTGTCTGAGCAGATCTAGATCTCATTTGAAAGTCCCGGAAGATCAATTCATGAACCGACCTAGGAGCCCTATATTGGTATTTCCTAATAATACGCTAATTAAAACAGACGAGCAACGTAGCCGTAGCCATACCAACTAAGATAAGAAATTCTAGGTGGACAATCACACCATAAAGACGTGGCTAGATTGACGCGGAGAAAACCTAAATCTTAGCGTTTCTACATACGTAACGGATAAAATAGAGATTCATAAAGCAATTATATAGATCTACTAAAAACACGGTTGTCGATCATACCAAAGTCATCTATAGGTCTCCGGATAACAGATCGGCGTGTGGATCCTTATAGACAAAGGAATCCCCACCGCCTCATATCGTATCCTTAGATCTACATCGTTCGGTGAAGAACGAACAACCTCAAACAATAAACAATAATTGGGGGCTTAATTACAAAGAACTAAAAACAAATAAATACAAGAACTTACATTACTGCAGATCTTGCATAAAAACTGCTCTAATAAAAACTGAAGATTTAATTATGAATTGTGTGTATGTATTGAGGTGTAAAAGGCGTGTATTGTATGCCTTTATTTATAGGGGTTCAAACTAATTAAGAGATATACATCAAAATATTAAAACAAATAAGAGATAACTCTCGGCCGATCTCAAAAAATAATGGTGCCCCCCCCCCCCCTCATGCGTGTGTCAAAGTTGGCGCCATCTTGGATTGGTTTACCGGCTTTTGTCATGCTTATCCGATCTTTATCTTTAATGCATCCGGATTTCCTTGGATTTATCTTGAGATTTAATTCTTTCTTTTGTATTTATCCTCTATAATTATCCAAATCTGCAAAATAGATATTTATCCCAAAGTAAATCATATTTAAATAAAATGGATAAATATAATAAAAACGGATAAATATCAAATTATATAATAAGAATGGATAAATACTAATAAAAATGGATAAATACCAAATTATATTTTATAAATCACAAAACATTAAATATTCAATATAACACGTGATTTAATTATAAAATATATATTATTACTCTCGATTTAAGGTCAACGTTGATGACTTTTACGGGTATAATTTGACCGTCATCAGACACCAACTCAGATTCTTCCACCACCTCTATTTCCACATCTCCAGACTCAATTCATGTCCCTGAAACTCCCACAGTGCGCAGATCCCTTAGAGCCAAACAAGTACCTACCTATTTGCATGATTATCTATGTGCCCAGACCTTTAAAAAAATCCTCTCATTCTCTTCCCTCATCCACAGACTCTGGGTCACCTTTCTTAATTTCAGAACCATTCACTTATAACCAAGCTGTCCAATTTCCTCAGTGGGGGGAAGCCATGAACAAGGAGATCATAGCTTTAGAACAGAATCACACTTGGAATTTAGTGGCCTGCCTGCAGGAAAGAACCCCATAGGCTACAAATGGGTGTTCAAGGTAAAATAAAAACTAGATGGGACTGTTGAGAGATACAAGGCACGGTTAGTAGCCAAGGCTATACCCAGATTCATGGAATTGACTATGAGGAAACTTTTTCCCCTGTAGCAAAAATCAGCACCATTAGATTGCTCATAGCCATAGCTGCTGTGAAAGGATGGTTTCTTAAACAACTTGACATTAATAATGCCTTTCTCCCTGAAGACTTGGAGGAGGAAGGGTACATGAGGGTGCCTCCTGGGTATGAACTCTCCAACAAGAGTCAAGTCTGTAGGTTAAAAAAAATCCATTTATGGCCTGAAACAGGCAAGCAGGCAGTGGAATCATAAACTCACCTCGTCCTTATTGAGCCAAGGTTTTAAGCAATCAGTACATGATTATAGCCTTTTCACTTGAGGGACAGGAAGCAATTTCATGGCATTGGTTGTTTATGTAGATGACATTCTTATAGCTAGTTCAGACTTGGATGAGATTAATCAAGTGAAAGGTTTCTTGCATAGCACTTTCCAGATCAAGGACTTTGGGGACTTGCACTATTTCCGTGGCATAGAGGTTCACAGAACAGCAGCAGGAATCACACTTTCTCAAAGGCAGTATGCTACAAAACTATTGGAGTTTTTTGGTTTCCGAGCTGCCAAACCTGCAGATACACCTTTAGCCTCAAAAACAGTCTTGCATCCTGGAGATTCTGAACTCCTATCAGATAACACTGAATATAGGAGCTTGGGGAGCAAGCTGCTGTATCTCACTATAACAAGACCAGACCTATGCTTTGATGTACAACAATTGTCTCAATTCTAAGATGTTCCTAAATTTGCTCATATGAAGACTGCACATCGGGTGCTCCGATACATCAAGAAAACTTTACACCACAGTCTCTTTTATGCAGCAGACTCTAGTCTTACACTCTCAGGCTATGTTGACTCGGACTGGGCAGGTTGTACCATCACTTTCAGTCTCTGGTTATGTTATGTTCTTGGGAGGTTCTGTGATTGCTAGGAAAGCCAAGAAGCAGACTACTGTGGCAAGGAGCTCCGCTGATGCAGAATATCGGGCTCTTGCCCAAGCTACTTGTGAAGTCTTGTGGTTACAATTCCTTTTACAGGATTTGCAGGTCTTTGAAGGCATTCCCACCATTTTATTTTGTGATAATCAAAGTGCAAGACACATTGCACACAACCCGGTTTTCCATGAATGAACGAAACACTTGGAGATTGATTTCTACCTTGTCAGGGAGAAAGTCCAAGCTGGTTATATCAAGTTGCTGCCCATTGATGTCGGGTCAAGTAATAAAAATACTCGATACCTAAATAACACACTAGCAAGAGAACTAGGTTCAATCGTAGTATAGTTAGATAGAGTCGAGGTCGATCCCACAGAGACTCGGCTTAAACGAAATATGACTTATTAAACTAAAAGCAAATTGAAGGCGGTCTACGACCAACAAATAACGTAGAATTAAAATTGACACAATAGAAACACAAAACCAAACAAAAGACACAACGACACTAAGACACTTATTTTTATAGATTTTATAAATAATTAACAAACGGTATTGATAACGCTAGTAGTAGTTACTCCCCCATGCTATGTAGATTGACGACGAGACAAAACAAGACAATTAAGATTAATTATTCTGACTACGGGAGTCATCCCCTAAAATAGATCTAGCTCTGGGTAGGTCATCTAGATCATCGTGTCTCCATTACGTGAATTCACATTTTTAGTCTCCATCTCATATAACTTCTGACACAATTACGAAACTAGGGATGCCGATATAAACCGTAACCTCATCTAAGCAACATTCATATGGTTAGGCGTACTTCTTAGACACCGATTCAATCTCTATCCTAAGTAACAATCACTTTTTGGGTCTCATGTTAAATTACGATGACAAATAATTAAGTTGATCAGGTTTAATTACTCGTTTTAATTACAAAGCAGAGAACCTGACGTAGACGAAGCCGTTCACAGAAAAATCTAGAACATCATAGATCTTGCTACCAGCGAGACATAGGCTCGCTGCCAGATTTGCTCGTGAAACGTCTTTTACGTCTCAGATCTACATAAAAATAGGTTCGTTAATTAACTACATCACGAAATCAATACACAAAACAACTACTCCATCACGAAATAAATTAGATCTACGAATAAAGATTGCATAATAGACTAGACATTACCCTCGAAGACGAGCGTGATTCTCACTCTTCGATACGATCTCTAACCGGCAATTCTAACGACTCCGTAATGAAAAGAACATAAAATAAAAAGCAACGAACTATATTGATAAAAGAATTGGAATATTGTATTTCTAGAGTGTGTAGAGTGTGTTTCAAATGAAATTCGTGCAGCTCTATTTATAGGGACTTAAGCTGATCTAAAGATATATTTCAAAATATCAAAACAATTGGAGATAACTCCCGGCCGATCTTCGGAAAAAGTTGAACTCGCCCCCAGCGAGTTGAGGGGTCGCTGCCAACGAGTCCATGATCTTCGGAATGGCTCGCTGGCTCTTGTCATGCCTTACTCCTCTTTTCGCGCTTATCCGTTTTCTAACTTTAATGCACTCTGAATTTGCTTCGATTTATCTTGTAATTTAATTTTTCCATTTGCAGTTATCCTCCAAAATTATCTCAATCTACAAAATAAATATTTATCCCAAAGTAAATCATATTTAAATAATAAAAACGGATAAATATCAAATTATATCTTTTAAATCACACAATATCAAATAATCATTATAAACACGTGATTTAATATAAAATATATATTATTAATCTCGATTTAAGGATAATGTTGATGACATTTATGGGTATAATTTGACCGTCATCACCCATCTCTACAGCCCAACAATTGGCATATATTTTTACTAAGGCATTGGATGCCCCTACCTTCAATTTTTTACTTTCACATTTCAGTCTTGTTCATCACCTTGTATCCCCAGCTTGAAGGGGGTTTTCTCTCTGTCTTCTTCGTTTTCTCCTTTTTCACCAAACCTTAGTTTTTGCTTCTTTTCTCTGTGAATTCGGTTTCAGTATTTCTTCAAACTTAGCCTCACGTGCCATTGACAAAATCACAGGTTTTGTTGAATGCCCAAAATGCAGGCTTTTATGGGGAATCGTCTATCTAGTAGAAATGTACGTTGAAGCCGTGATATACATTACAGCAAAAAAAAGGAAGAAATAAGGTTTAATGGCGATCAAGTACTAAGAAGCAGTCTTTTTTATAGCAAAGAAGGGGAAGAGAGAGGATTCTAGAGAGAAGTTTCTCCGACCTCCATGTTCATCCTCATGAATCTGTGGTTGAATCCTTGATCTTGCTTCTTTTTTTGCAGCCCTTGCTTTTTTTCTCTGCTTCCTTTTTGTGCGTTCCTTCATGGCCCGTAAAAACAAGAAAAAAGAAGAGGAAGTTGTGGTTCATACATCAGTTCAAAATGAACACGGTTCCATTGATGCTCTGCAAGCTGCTGCTGCAACTCCTGCAGCTCAAAGTAAAGATGGATGCTCTATGAACAAGGTACAAGCCCACGCTCTCCCTGCAGTTTCTTTGCAGGTGGGGGAAGGAGATGCTTCTGCAAATCCAACCTCTGCAATGGTAGGGGGGCCAGTACATGTTCAGGAATCTAGTAATCCCCATGTTCACGAGTATATGAGGCTTAAATCTGGCAAATTATTAAGCTCCATGGTCAGTCAAAGCAAGAAGATGACTGTGTTGACTAGTGTGAACACAGATACGGTTTCTGCAGATTCACGGGAAAACGCTTTTGAATGATTTTGAAGATGATAATGGCCAAGTAGATGTTATTAACCCCGATTTGAAAGTTGATGCGACTCAGGATGGTCATGCTACTACCTTATCCGAATTAGTTGTTATCGATAAGGCAAATGAGAGTGGGAATGAACTCTTTGGACTCGTTCTTTGATCATTGAGGTTTCTTCTTCACCGGGAGCTAGTTCACGATGGTTCCATTAACATTTTAGGAAATTTGGGTGTAATAGAGCAGGGGACTCAAAATTCTCTTTGGGAAGGATCTCACTATTATTGCAGTTCTCTAGCAAACTCCTCCGCCACTTTTAATGGTCTTTGGAATGCATGTACATGATGATATTAATCTTGATGTGGCGGTTCTTTGAGAAGATTGTTTCTTGGGCATGACTTGTTAGGAATAATAGAGAACCAAATAAGGAGGTATTAAAATTATCTGGAACTTGAAGGTGTACAAACTATGAAGGTTATTCTGGATGAGGATGATATAGATGATGATAGTATGGAGAAACTTTGTTTGGTTGGCATTTTTCCAGCTAAATTCCCTGGAAGAGAGGCTGTGCAAAAAATTGTGAATTCTTGGCCAAGGAAATGCAGATTTCACTATCATAACTCTGGTTGGATAGTTTTAATGTTTGATCAAGAGTCTGATTTGGATGATGTGCTACAAGGGGGACCATACTATGCTTTTGGTAAGCCTTTGATTTTGAAGAAGATGCCAAAGCTGTTTAACTTCAGCAAGGACTCTCATACTGTTGTCCCTATTTGGATTCAATTGCCTAATTTACCTTTAAGGCTATGGAAAGAGAAGAGTTTAAGTAAGATTTGTACTTATGTGGGGTACCATTGTACATCGACAAATTGATCTTGCAAAGAAAGTTTTGAGTTTTGCTACGTGTCTTGTTGAGATTGATTTGAGTAGGAAGTTGCCTCACGAGATTCCCATCATAATGCACTGATGGAAGTACTCTAATGCAACCTATTCTATTTGAAGAAGCTCTAAATTGCATTTCTAAATGTAACAAACTTGGTCATAAGGATGAAGGATGTAATGACAACTTGAAGGATGGGCCTACTTTGTATGTACCAAGATCTAAGAAGGATACTGATGCTTCTAAGAAGAATGTCCCGGATTTTATCAATACAAAACAACAAGTAATAAACCGGTTAACCTCAAGTGCAAGGATCGTAGTATGGAGGCTAATGCCGGGTCGATCTTACGGGGAACTAGACGAATGTGAATCCTAGCTTTTGTTTTTAACTAACTATTGTCACGAAACTAGCCTAAACAGGGAACTAAAACTGGACAAACATGCTGAAAATAAACTAGACAGAGGATGAAATCCAAAGCTAGGCAAGATTGAAAGCGATAAACTAAACTAAACTAAAGTGCAGAAAAAGTAGACTAATCTAACAATTCAAGTTCAAGGATTAAAATCAAATTATAACGAACGAACAAGCAATTGATCCACCTATCCTATCAACGTTCAATTCTAATTCGGATTAATTCGTGATCTCTACTCAAGTCGTGATTCACCTAATCGATGGCATAAACTCCTACTCTCGTAGACAAGTTCGTTTTCTAATCTTTTATCTTTCGATGTTAAAGATTACGTCTTTCTAACCAAGCGTGAAATCTTTCGATTTCTAATCTAGAAAATCAATCTAATAACTTTAGTTTTGATTAGATTAAAGGTCTAAACTTTTATCATGGTGATCTAACATTAACATGACTCTCATCAAGTTAAAACAATCATAAAAGCAAAGATCTTTCGATGTAATTGCAATACACAATAATAAACAATGATAAACGAAACAACTTCAAGTAGAAACTCACGAATTAATCACGAAAAAACTGAATTGTTGATGGACGGCTTCACAACGCTTGTTCAAAGAGGGATTAGCCTCTTAGCATCCTTTGAAAGCTTGAAATTGATGAATTAAAGAACATAAATCTACCTAATCTAATCTAGAAATTAAAGTGCATAAACTGGAAGAAAATAGGGTAAAAACGCAGCCTGAGCCGCCCCTAAGATATTAGGGTTCGAATTGTATGTTAATGTGATGAGAATCCGCTGCTTTATATAGAGTTTCAATGTCGGTCACATAAGCATCGCTCCGGACGCTCGTCCATTATCATGGACGCCCGTCCAGAACCCAGCTCCAGTATTTTGCTCATAACTTCACTTCTAGGGCTCCGAATGAGGTGATTCAACATGAGTTGGAAAGCTATTTCAATCCTCTACAACTTTCATGAAGACAACTTTCCCTGAAAGTGCCTACAAGTGTGGACAAAATTCCCATGAAGTGCCTGGTTCCGGTTTCTTCAATGATTCTTCACTTAAACATCTTTCAACTCTTCCATCCTCATGTGATCATCGTTTAAGCTCCTTACTCATCATGCAAACGCATTCTAACAACATGATAGAAACATGCAAAATGTAACATCATACGGATAAACATAAAACACCGTTAAAATCACGTAAATATCTCGATTTTGCATTTAAACACATTTAAAACTCGTTTACTCAATGATTCGATAAAACCAACACTTTTCTATAAAAAGTACTAAAATACCAAGGATATTGTTACGGGAATAACGTCATATAAATCATGAATTTCACCCTTAACAACTCCCCCACACTTAAACTTTGCTCGTCCCGAGCAAAACAAAACAAAATCAAGGCTCGGAAAGAATATAGACATCTCAACACATATACCATAGACTCAATAAATCAGAAGTTCACCCGAGTGTGTGTGCATAGCCATAGAAAACTTCCACTAAATCCAGACTTGAATATTTCAAGCAAAACTAGCTAATACCCCCTTCAAACTAGTAATAAAAGATACTTATAAGATGCACCCTACAAAACGGAGCATATCACGGAAAAGATGATAGAACACATTTAAGACCTTTCCGACATACTTAGAGGATAATCCCTACAAAGATATCCATCGGTTTATACTCTGGGGATAAGATTAACGATAACTAAGTCTCATTTCATTCTTTTCATACCAATTCTTAAGTTGATTCAATTGATTTCACATTTAAACACACATCAGAATAAGCTTTTGCCCTCATAGAAGAATAGGACATACGTGGTATACCCTACCTTACTCAAATCATAAAGCATTTTTTTTCTGACCAGTTGAGCTTTTGGTCATCATAGTGGAATAAAACATTTCGAGATAATGCCTTACCGCACTCAAATCATCGACCGACTTCCGACACACACTATTGATTTCATTATTAACTCAACTTTTTCACTTTGGACAATAGTTACGGCGTACTTATCACATTCAAACTTCTAGATATTCACAGTACATCGTACTTGGAACTAAATACAAACTATCATAAGTCTCACGATATGAACATTAGCACTAAGCACATGACTTATAAGAAAATCAAAAATTACTAATCCAAACGGGGTATAGCTTTATAAATTAGCTCATCATTCACTATGGCACGTGAAAAATAAATCTTGGTGAAACATCTAACCTATGGAACATATGGCATAAGGCATCGATGAATATAACAAACCGAACAAAAACATGCATTGCTCACTCGAGACAAATCAAAAATTTTGAAAATTTAGCATCATTTTAGCATAGAAATAATATCATGTAAGCAAGTGCATAGATACATATAGCTTATTCCCTCCCCACACACTTAAATGACAACATGTCCTCATGTTGTTGTGTAAAATAAAAGGAAAAGAAAACTTAGCTGTTTGTCGTGATTCGGAAAGAGGCAATTGGAACTCACAAACGCTACCTTAAAAATACCTCGCACACTTGAAAGCAAAGAAATACCTCGGGGATACAAGGGATTATATCGTAGCGTATAAAAGTGATAGAGATAAAGATAAGAGGAAATCGTAAGCAAAACAACAC